>PVKH010024001.1:0-13724 GCA_004027955.1 Chaetophractus vellerosus
GCCGGCTCCCTGGGCGAAAAGCCTGAAGGGCTCTTGGGACACGGCAGACTAACTCTGTGGGCCCGACGCTCAGTGAGCCTTAGGCGGTGCCCCTCTCTCTTCCCTTTCTTGGGGAGGTGGTTCCCCGAGGCCCTCTTTTTCTGTGCCGCAGGCTCTGAGGCCTGAGGATTCAGATGTGTCTTTAGGGGGGGAGGGCGCTGGCCTCCGCAGCTGCCACTTCCACCTCACGTTCTGTCGTCACGATTCCGCTCCTTTGCCCCTCTCTGCCCTGGGCGGTGTCCAGCCTTCCCCTTGTGTCCATGCCTGCCTGTCCTCTAGCTGTTTTTCTGGGAGAGAAGAGAGTCCCATGTCTCTCTAGTCTGCCCTGCTCCTGGAAGCCCCCTGAGTGCTTCATGTGAAGGAATCGTGACCCGCTTCGCTCAGCTGCCGTTGCCACGGCTCCGCCGGCCGCGCGGGCACAGCACCTCACCTCTTTCCACGCTGAGTGCTGGTCCGCGCTGTGCACGGACCGCGTTTTGGGGGCCCACCCGTCTGTGGGTGGGCACTGGGAGCTTCCTCCCTTCGGCTGTTGTGAACGACGCTGCAGTGGGAGCTGGGGTAGACGTCTGGCTGTTCCCGCCTCCGGTTCTTTTGGGCATGGACCGAGGAGTGGAAGTGCTGGGTCCTGTGGTGATTCTGTGTGTAGCTTTCTGAGGAGCTGCCGGCTCTTCGTGCTCGTCTGTGCGCAGTTTCAGCCTGGCTTCCGTTCCCTGGAGGAGGCCCGTGAGTGCGGGGTCTCTTGAGGCGATGCCAATGCCGTGTTGCCTCACAAGGACCTTCTGACATAGTTGCTTTTCATCATTTTTCATTAGTTTTTTACTCTCTGGCATGGTCTTTGTGGCCCCTTGGGGACAGTGAGCCCCTGCGTCTGTTCTCTGCCTTTCCCTGGCACTCAGCGCAGCGCCTGGTGAGTCCGTGCGCTCAGGTGCAGGCGGCCAGGCTGCTCCAGGAGCTCGGCCCGGACCCAGGGCTGTGCTTGTGGTGTGGGGAGGCTTGTGGAAGCGCACCCCGTGTTCCAGTCCCGAGACGCCTCTCCTGAGTAGTCTCAGAAGTAAAGGTGAAGGCATTTGGCCCCGAGCCTCGGACGACAGTTGTGTGTCCCTCAGCACTGCCTCCACGGCACACGGCTGCTTCTCGGCACTTCGTGCGGCACTGTGGATTTGGGGCTTGCTTGTGACGGGTCTTCTTCGTGTTGTTTTTGCCATTGATAACAGCGAGAGTTAGAGTTACAGCGTCAGCGCGACGAGCATAAAATCAAGCAGCTGCAGCAGACTGTGAGAGAACTGGAGGCAAAAGAAGCAGCTCGTCACTCAGAGGGCCTCTGCGCGGACGCTCTCCACAGCACTGGCCACTCGGCGCCGTGCTTTTCGCCGGAACCGGACCAGCTCCAGCAGCAGCAGGAGGAGCTGGAGAAGATCAGGCAGCAGCTGCTCTGTGCTGCTGGGTTTTTGACCAACTTTATTAACCAAACTGTGGACAGGTATGGCCATAACTTGCTTAGAGCTACTTAGTACAATCTGAGTAGGAGCTTTTTACACTTGATCTTAGCTACAAGGCCAGGAAGTGATGAGCAAAATACAGGCCTTTCTTTAATTTCAGGTCCATACCCTCTGCTTTCCTCCCCACGTATTTAGATAAATTAGTGGGTAGGACTCTCCAGAAGGTGGCTGACAAATTAGATCTTTTGCATTTTAATTTGATCTTGAATTTCCAGGTTTTTGTTTTGACTGGTTCCTCGCTTGCACATCCCCTTGTGCTCGTTTGCCGTTGTTGGGTGCGTGGGCAGCCCAGTACCAGAGGCAGCTCTGAACCCCACCGGGTGCCCGTGCCCTCAGGCCTGAGACCCTCTGGGGTTGCGGGCGCTCACGTGCCCAGGGGCTGATTCACGCTTCAGAGGGGCTGAAACCATGTTTTGTATGAACAGGGAAAATGAGCGTCAAGTAATACAGCTAATACGGTTCTCCTTTCTGCAGTTGAATTCACAGAGCAGTGTGATTTCCAAGTTTCACCTAAGCAATAGTTTTCACAGAATTTGGGGAAAACCGCAGTAGTGGAGTTGAGCACAGGAGGGCCTCCCGGGCATGTCAGCGGCTGGTGGCTTCGGGCCCAGCCCGGCAGGCGCATCTCCCTGTGTGTCCCACTATGTCCTGGCCCAGCAGACGCCGAGCTCCTAAACAGGTTCCCGCCCCTGGCCTCAGCCAGAGAGCCCCACAACCTTGGAATTCCGTGCCTGGCCCTCCGGCCGCTCGGGCAGCAGTGTCCACTGTCGTGCTTTCCTTTTCTCAGAGAAGCTGTGCATGGTTTTGGAGTTAAGTCAGTTGATATCCATTTGAAGCTTTTTCATGCCCATTTACCTTTATAGAACAATTAATGATTGGACATCATCAAACGAAAAAGCTGTGACCTCTTTATTGCGAACATTAGAAGAACTAAAATCCGAATTAAGCACATCTGCTTCTTCTCAGGTAAGTGACAGAGCTCACAGCTGGGCCATACACCACCCCCTCCCCCCTCACGGCCCCGTGGCCCCCCGTCTGTCCTGCCCTTTGCTCCTGGCTGCCCTGCCCAGTGAGGTGACCGAGGCTGAGCCACAGCACATTGTACCTCCTCCGGGGCAGAGAGTTCCGGGTGCAGCGTGTCCCTGTCGAGAGCCTCCTGCTGCGGCTTCCTGCACAGCTCATTCTTGACCCCACTCAGGAGGGTGTCCTGGCCGGGGGCTGCTCCTATCTGTTCTGCTCTGAGGGCTCTCCCTGGCGTGGGCTGCTCGGCTGCACTCCATGGCGAGCACCGTGGGTGAGAAGGGCAGCCAGAGTCCTCCCAGCAGTGCCGCGCTCCCCACGAGCTCGTCCTGAAGGCCGAGGGGTCATGGTTGCTGGAGCCAGCGCCTGCCAGGGTTGACGGGCGTCGACTCTGGAAGCCGGGCTCTGAGCACCGAGCGCCATGTGCCGCACCCCGGGCTGTGTGGTGTGTCCCTGCCCTGTCTCCATGGGTGGAACATTCTTCTAGTTTTGAGGGATTTACAGACTTAGCCCCTCAGGCAGCAACAAAGGATACTTTCCAGCCATGTCTTGATGTGGGTGTTTTTTTCCATTATTACTTTAACAATCAAAAAGGGCTAACTTTTTTTTAACAGATCTGCCTTGTATTTATAGGCTCATTTTGTGCAAGGGCCATCTTGTAGGGCATTCACCAGAAACGTGACTTGATGACGTCTAGGTTTTCCTGTCCCAGCCCCACAGGATTCCGACCAAACCCTAAACGGGTTTAAAATTATAATCCCTGAAAATAACCCATGATAAAAAAAATAGTGTGCATGCCTTGTAACAAAATAATGCTAAACATTTTATTTCTCTTTTCTTCTTTTCAAGAAAAAGATGGCAGCAGAACTTCAAATCCAGCTTGTGGATGCCTTGCTGAAAGACAATGAGTCTCTTACGAAGGCGCTCGGCACGGTGACCCAGGAGAAGGTGGAGGTGTGCAGGGCCGTGTCCAAGCTGGAGAGGACTCTGAAGCACCACCTGCAGAAGGGCTGTGCGCTGAGTGTACGTTTGCACGCGGTCTTTAGAGGCTGCCCTGACGCCTCCAGGGGCCTCCGGCCACGGCGGTCTGGGCTAGCTGTCTCCGCACGGGGACGTGTGCAGCGCTGCTTCCCAGTTACCCTTTGGGGACTCGGCCTTCTGGCTTGACGGCTCACCATGTGCTCCAGCGTGTGTTGTTTGACATCTGTCTTGGTACCACACGGGGTGGCTTGCGACAGCAGAACTTTTACTGTCTCGTGGTTTTGGGGGCCAGAAGTCCAAAATCTGTAGGGGTCAGCAGGGCTGCGCCCTGAAGCCTGCGGGTTCTGGCCATGGTTGCCGTGGCCTTCGCCTCCCTCCCTCCCTCTCTCTCTCCAACTCTCCTCTCCTTTAAGGACCCCAGTCATGTTGGATGAGGAACCACCTTAGTCCATTTTTCTCCAGAGACCCTATTTCAGACGGGATCGGGTTCGTGGGCCTGGGGTGAGCACGTGAACGTGGCTCTGGGGGACAGTCTGTCCGTCCTGCATAGCGATGTCGTAGTGAGTTTTATTTGCGCACACACAGGGGTGTCCTCTGTGAGCCACCACGTAATGTACTCATGAAAGGAATGCGGCTGAGATCATAGTGATCAGATCAAGGCAGTTTTATTTGGCTTTGACTTGATTAAAATGACTTCTGAATTTTCCCGATTGTGCGTTTTGATAGACTTTTTTCTGGAGGTCTAATTTTCCTTCCCTTGTAATTAGTTTTTTTGTGTGTGTATGATTTGCTTGACTTTTTTTTCTACAGAAACTTTTTGAAACTTACTCTTTAATTTACCTACAGTAAGGCTCACCCTTCTTTGGCGCACAGTTGTGGGAGTCACAGTCACATCCTGCCGAGCCCTCCCTGCTGGCAAGCACTGACCCGCTCTCCGTTCTGTGGTTTTGCATTTCCCCAGAGGTCCTCCCAGTGGAATCTCACCGTGTGTAACCTTCTCAACATGCTCTTTCAGGCGGCGTTTGAGACTCGTCCGGGCTTTTGACGTATTCCAGTTGTTCCAGTGTGGGACATTTGAGTTGTTTCCAGTTACAGCTGTTATGAATACGCTGCTGTAAACTGTTGCTGGAGGTTTCTGTGTGAAGGTACTTTTTCATTGCTCTAGCATAAATACCTAGAAGTGAGAGTGCTGGGTCATATGGTAAGTTTATGCTGAACTTTTAAAGAAACTACCAGACTTATTCCGGAGTACCATTTTGCTTTCCTTCCAGCAAAATGTGAACGTTCCAGTACTATGAATTTTCACCTTTGGTATTGTCGGTATTTTTAATTTTAGCCATTCGAATGGGCGTGTAGTGGTATCTCGTTGTGGTTATATGCATTTCCCTAATGACTAAAGATATTGGGCATCTTTTGCATGTGTTTGCCATCTGTATGTCTTCTTTGTTGCAGTGTCTGTTCATATCTTTTGCCCCTTTTAAAAATTGGGTTGTTTTGTTACTGTTGCATGTGAGCTCTTTATCATTCTGTGCAATCTCCTCCGTGTGGTATCCTCTGTAAAGCAAAAGGTTTTAATTTTGATGAATTCCAGTATATCAATTAGGTCTTTTAAGTATCATGCCAAGGGTTTTATAGTTAAATGTTTTCTATTTAGACCTATGATCCATTTTGAGTTAATTTTTGTTTACAGTCTCTGAGGAATAGGTTGAGGATCATTCTTTTTGTATATGGATATCCAGTTCTGGCACGTTTTGTTGAAAAAGACTGTCCTTTCTCCATCGAGTTGTATTTGTATCTTCATAAAAGATCAGTCAACAATATTTCTGTATATATTTCTTGACTTTGCCTTCCGTTGCATTGGTCTGTGTGTCTGTCCTTTACCTCCTGTCTTCATTGAGGCAGTTTATATTACATCTTCCTTTTCAAATTGCTTGGCTATTTTAGTTCCTTTACCTTTTAATATAAATTTTAGAATCCTGCGTGTTATTGTGATTGTCATTGTGTTAAAACTGTAGGTCAGTTTGGAAAGAATTGGGTGTAAACATAAAACGGTGCAGCCACTTTGGAAGATAGCCTGGCAGCACATCTAAAAGTTAGGCATAGAGTTACCATATGATCCAGCAATTCCACTCCTAGGTTTTCACCCAAAAGAATTGAACACATATGTCCACTCAAAAACTTGTGTACCTGTTTTCATAGAGTGTTTTTCATAATAGTCAAATGTGGAAACAACTCAAATGTCCATCAACGGGGAAATGGATAAACAGAAAAGAATTTATACAATTGGAATATGTCTGTCCAGTGAAATATTATTTGGCAATTAAAAGGAATGGAGTACTGGTACTGCTACAGCATGGATGAACCCTGAAAACGTTATGCTGAGTGGAAGAAGCCAGGCAACCATGGTTCTGTTTATACGAGCTGTCCAGAGTGGGCGGGTCCGTGGAGACAGGAGGTGGATCCGTGGCTGCTGGGGCCGGGGGAGGGCGGCACGGAAGCGGCTGCCGATGGCCACGGGCTCCTTTTGGAGCAATGGGAGTGTTCTGGATTTAGACAGTTGTGTTGGTTGCACCACGTTGTGACTAAAAGCCAGTTGACTCGTGCACTTTAAAAGGATACATTTTATGGTATCTGAATTATAGTTGTTTAAAGTTACCATTAAAAAAACTGGGGGAAGGATTGGATTCTTAACTATGCCTTAATGGACGTGGCCTGCCTCGCTCTGTGTATTCAGGTCTTTCTTCTTTCTTTCTTTCTTCAATCTTTTGTAGTTATCAGCACACAGATTCTGCAGGTTTGTACTAAATTATTTCACGTTGCGGGGGTTATAGCCGATGGTGCTTGTAAAGATTTGCTTTCTGGTTGTTCATGGCTACGTGGCGGGCACATAGAAATGCAGTTGATTTGTTCTTTATGTTGACCTCATGTCCTGCAAGCTTTGTATACTTTTTTTTTTTAAGCCCTATGAACCTTCCTGCTAGATTTTCTATATGGACAGTCATGTCATCTGCAGAGGGGCAGTTTTACTTCTTTTTCTTGCAGCATTACGTTGGCTAGGTCTTCTAGTACATTGCTGAACGGGGTGGTGAGTTGTTCACCCTCGCCTGGTTCCCAGTCACAGGGGAAGAATTCTCTTGTAGATTATTTTGTGAATGTCCTTTATCAGTTTTGAAGAACTTCTCTTCTATGCCTAGTTTGCTGAAAGTTTTTGTCATGATTGGATGTTGAAATTCATCATGGTTTTTTTCATCTATTGATATGATTATGTGTTTTTTCTTGTTAGTCTGTTAATTTGGTGGATTATGTTGATTTTTGAATATTAAATCTACTTCGTAGTTCCAGGAAAAGCCCCACTCAGTCATGATGTATTAGTTTTTATGTATGTGTGTGTGTGTGTGTGTAGTTATATATACACATTCATAGTACTGGATTCAGTTTGCTGTTATTTTGTTGAGAATTTTTGCATCTGTGTTCATGAAGGATATTGGTCTGGAGTTTTCTTTTCTTGTATTGTCATTCTCTGGTTTTGGCTTCATAAAATATTTCTACCTTAAATGTTTGTTAAAATTCACTGGTGAAATGACCTGAGTCTAGTATTTTCTTTTTTGAAAGGCTTTTAATTTATTTTTTAAAGATTTTTTTTAAAAGCCTTTATTCACTCCCCCACGTCTCCCTCTTCTGTCTTCTCATTATTTCAGTTCATTGTCTGTTTGCTGTGTCTGCTTGTTGTGTCCGCTCATTGCGTCTGCTCATCTTCTTTAGGAGGCACCAGGAACTGAACTCGGGACCTCCCGTGTGGGAAGCGTGCACCCAACTGCTTGAGCCACATCCACTCCCCTAGTTTTTTATTTTTTATTTTATTTATTTTATTGAAGTATATCCATTCATATATGAAGACACATAAACAATATTATGTGTATAGTAAAAGTTGTGAACTTACAAAACAAACATTCATATCATCATACAGGGGCCCCATACATCACCCCACCATCAATTCCTTGCATTGTGGTGAAACATTTGTTAGAAATTATGTAAGAGCAGCATGGAAATATTACTACTAACTATAGCCCATATCTTATATTTGGTGTTTTTCCCCCCAGTTCTCCGGATAATTAATACCCTGTATTTGTTATAGCTCATGAGAGAATGTTTTCATATTGTCCTGTTAACCACAGTCCATTATCCACCACTGGTTTCCCTGTGTTATAGAGCCCCATGTTCTGTACAATCCATTCAAAGTATACATTCAGTGGCTCTCATTTTGATTACAGAGTTGTGCTGTCATCACCTCAGTCAATTTTAGAACGTTTTCATTACTCCAGAATGAAAACTCCTATACCCCCTTATACCCCCCATTGTTGTCCCTTAGAATTGATATATCTTTGCCATTGCTGCAAAATATTACAGTATTACTGTTAACTATCTCGAAAGTTACATTAGTTGTTAATTTTCCCATGTATCACTTTGTAAAAGAACATTCTTATATTTATACTATTAACCACAAACCTCATCCACCACCAAAATCACTGTTATACCTATCTTAGATGATTCTCTAGTTTCCTTTCAATTGACATTTACAACCACAGACTACCGTCTTCAGCCACGATCTCATTTATAAATCAGCAGTGTTAGTTATACTCACTGTAATTTGTTACCATCAACTCTATTCATTTCTACACTTTTACAATAAACCTTTTTAAAAGCTCTACATACACTAAGCATCAGCTCCCCTTCTCAACCCACATTCTATTTTCTAGTAACTTATTCTCTAGAGTCTACCTCGATGAGTTTACTCATTGTATTTAGCCCATATTAGTAAGGCCATACAGTATTTGTCCTTTTGTGTCTGACTTATTTCATTCAACATAATGTCCTCAAGGTTCATCCATGTTGTCACACGCATCCCGATTTCATTTCTTCGTACAGCTGAATAGTATCCCGTTGTATGTAGAACAGAAATATACCACATTTTGCTAACCCATTCATCAGTTAATGGACACTTGGGCTGGTTCCATATTTTAGCAGTCGTGAACAGTGCTGCTGTGAACAATGGTGTGAAAATGTGTTTGCGCCCCTGCTTTCAGTTCTTCTGAATACATCCCTAGTATCGGAATTGCTGGATCATACGGCAGTTCTATATTCAGCTTCTTGAGGTACCACCCAACGGTCTTCCACAGACGCTGCCCCATTCTGCATTCCCACCAGAGGTGATCGCGTGTTCCTATTTCTCCACGTCCCTCTAGCACTGGTAGTTTTCTGTTTTTTTCATGATGGCTATTCATGGTATCTCATTGAAGTTCTGATCTGCATTTCCCTAATAGCTAGTGATATTGAGCATCTTTTCATGTGCTTTTTGGCCATTTGTATTTCCTCTTTGGAGAAATGTCTATTCAAGTCTTTTGCCCAGTTTTTAATTTGGTTGCTTGTCTTTTTATCATTGAGTATGAACTCTTTATTTTTTTTTTTAAACTCTTTATATAACATGGACATCAAATCTTTGTCAGATATGTGGTTTCCAAATATTTTCTTCCATTGAGTAGGCTGCCTTTTTACTTTCTTGACCAAGTGTTTTGAAGAATCAAAAGTGTTTAATTTTACAGAGGGTCCCATTGATCTATTTTTTCTTTTGTTGCTTATGCTTTGGGTGTAAGGTGCAAGAAACTACCACCTACCACAAGATCTTGAAGATGTTTCCCTATATTTTCTTTTAGAAGTTTTATGGTTGTAGCTTTTATATTTAGACCCTTGATTCATTTTGAGTTAATTTTTGTGTAGGGTGTGAGAAAGGGGTCCTCTTTCTTTCTTTTGGGTATGGATATACCAGCACCATTTGTTGAGTAGACTGTTCTGGCCCAGCTGGGTGGGCCTGATGGCCTTGTAAAAAAATCAGTAGATGTGAGGGTCTGTTTTTGAGTTCTCGATTCAGTTCCATTGGTCAATCTGTTTATCTCTGGGCCAGTACCATGCTGTTTTTTACAACTGTCGCTAAGTATATATATGCTTTATAGTCACCAATTTCATTATTTTTAAAGAAATTTTTGGCTATTCAGGGTCCCTTAGTCTTCCAAATAAATTTGATAATTGGCTTTTCCATTTCTGCTAGAAAAAGGCATTTGGAAGTTTTATTGGGAGTGCACTGAATCTGTAAATCAATTTGGGTAGAATTGACATCTTCATGATATTTAGTCTTCTAATCCATGAACACAGAATGTCCTTCCATTTGTTTAGGTCATCTTTGATTTCTTTTAACAATGTTTTGTAGTTTTCTGAATACAGGTCCTTTATGTCCTTGGTTAAGTTTATTCCTAAATATTTGATTCTTTTGGTCGCTATTATAAATGGGATTTTTTTTCTGATTTCCTCCTCAGATTGCTTATCAGTAGTACATAGAAATGCTACTAATTTTTGCGTATTAATTTTGTATTCCTCCATTTTGCTGAACTTACTGGTTCTCATAGGTTTGTTGTGGGTTTTTCAGGATTTTCTAAGTAGAGGATCATATCATCAGCAAATAGCAGAAGTTTTACTTCTTCTTTTCATTTCTTTTTCTTTCCTAACTGCTATAGATAGAATAACAGTGGTGACAGTGGGCATCCTTGTCTTGTTCCTGATCAGAGCAGGAAACCTTTCATTCTTTAACCATTTAGTACGATATTAGCTGTGGGTTTCTCATATATGTACTTCATCATGTTGAGAAAAATCTCCTTCAATTTCTATCTTTTGGTGAGTTTTTATCAAGAAAGGATGCTATATTTTGTCAAATGCATTTTCTTTGTCAATCAAAATAATCATGTGATATCTCTTCTTCAATTTATAAATGTGGTGTATTGATTTTCTTTTGTTGAACTACCCTTGCATACCTGGGATAAAACCCACTTCATTGTTTTTCTGAGGAACTGTATAAAATGACAGCTTCCAGCCAAACTGAGAGGAATACATCAGACCAAAGAATGACTCAGACAAGTTCAGCTTGGTGAGTAAATGAGCATTTATTAAGGGGCTCACTTAGGGTCCTTGTCCTTGGTGACAGCAGGAGCGAAGAGTTAAGAGCTTGATCAGGTAGCAGATGTGACTCAAGCAGTTGAGCAGCTGCTTCTCACATGGGAGGTACCAGGTTCAGTTCCCAGTGCCTCCGAAAGAAAAAAACAAACAAAAACAAACAAAACAAATAAAAAAAAACAACTCAGGGGAGCCGATGTGGCTCAGTGGTTGAGCATCAGCTTCCCACATATGAGGTCCCAGGTTCATCCCCCAGTACCTCAAAAAAAAAAAAAAAAGAAAAAGAGATTGATCATTTGTGCCCACCGAGAGGTTGGCGGCTCTCATTGTGGTTGCTGCGCGCAAGTGAGGCATAAACATAACTCTAAGAGAAGGCAGCGCTCGACCGAAGACAAAAGGTCTGTTTAATGACGGTTACCAAGGAATGCGGGGGCTGTGACTTCTACAGAATGCTTCCTTCACTACCGTCAGTGAAGGGAAAGGCCACAGAGTTACAGTTTTACTGACTTACTCTCAGGCATTTGTTTCCTGCAGCTTGTCTTCTGACTGACTACCTGAATCTAACTTACAGTGTAAGGAAAGGACAATAAAATTTGGGGGATATATTGCCACAATTGTGGTGTATGGTTCTTTTAACGTGCTTTTCGATTTCATTAGCAAGTATTTTGTTTAGAACTCTTACATCTGTATTCATTAGAGAAACTGGTCTGCCATTTTCTTTTTTCCTAGTATTTTTATCTGGCTTTGCTATTAGGGTGATGCTGGCTTCATAGACTGAGTTTGGTAGCATTCCCTCCTATTCAGTTTTTTGGAAGAGTTTGAGCAAAATTGGTCTTAGGTCTTCTTTGAATGATTGGTAGAATTCATCTGTGAAGCCATCTGGTCCCAGGCTTTTCGGTTTTGGGAGGTTTTTGATGGCTCTTTTCAATCGCTTTGCTTGTATTGGTTTGTTGAGGTCTTCTATTTCTTCTAGGGTCAGTGTACGTTTTTCCTATGTTTCTAGGAATTTGTCCATCTCATCTACATTGTATAGTTTGGTGGTGTATAGTTGTTCATTGTATCATTTTATCTCTTTTATCTCTGTGGGGTCAGTAGTAATACCCCCCCCCCCAATTTCTGATTTTATTTGCAGCTTCTCTCTTTTTTCCTTTGTCATTCTAGCTAAGGGTTTGTCGAATTTGTTGATCTTCTTGAAGAACCAACTTTGTTTTTTGTTGGTTCACCTTTTTTTTTGGTCTCCATTTCATTTATTTTTGCTCTAGTTTTTGTTATTTCTTTCCTTCTGCTTGGTTGGAGATTAGTTTTCTGTTCTTTTTCTTGTTCTTCCAGGTGTGCAGTTAGATCTTCAGTTTTAGCTTTCTTCTTTTTTAATGTAAGCACTGAGAGATATAAATTTCCCTCTCAGCACTGCCTTCACTGCATCGCTTAGGTTTTGATATGTTGTGTTCTCATTTTCATTCATCTTGAGCTATTTACTGATTTCTCTTGCAATTTCTTCTTTGACCCACTGTTTAAGAATGTTTCATCTCTATATATTTGTGAATTTTCCCTTTTTCTTCTGTCATTGCATTCCAGCTTCATTCTATTATGATCAAAGTGTTTTGTATTATTTCATTCTTTTTACATTTATTGAGACTTGTCTTGTGACCCAACATATGGTCTATCCTGGAGATGATTCATGAGAACTTGAAATAATGTATATGTGCTGTTTTGGGGGTGTAATGCTCTATACATGTCTGTTAGGTGTAGTTCATTTATCATATTACTCAGGCTCTCTGTTTACTTATTTATCCTCTGTCCAGACGTTGTATCCCATGCTGAGAGTGTTGTATTGAAGTCTCTACTTTTTTTGTAGAGGTATCTATTTCTCCTATCATTTATGCCAGTGTCTGCCTCATGTATCTCGGGGACCGTGGCTAGGTGTGTAAATATTTATTATGGTAATTTCTTCTTCCTGAATTGCCCCTTTTATTAATATATCATGACCACCTGCATCTCTTATAACAGTTTTGCATTGAAAATCTATTCTGTATGATATTAGGATTGCTACTCCAGATATTTTTGATTACTATTTGCGTGGCATATCTTTTCCCAACTGTTTTGGTCAGCCACAGATGTGCCTTTTGAAATATACCAAAGATTGGTCGGTCTTTATAAAGGGTATTTACTTGGGGTAGAAGCTTACAGTTACCAGGCCACAAAGCATAAATTTCTTCCCTCACCAAAGTCCACGTGTTGGAGTAAGATGGCTGCCGACGTCTCCAGGGTTCAGGCTTCCGGGTTCCTCTGTTCCCGGGGCTGCGTTTCTCTCCGGGCTTAGCTTCTGTTTTCTCCACAAGCTCAGCTGTAGACCATGAGGCTCTCTACGCTTTTGGGTCTCTCCACAAGGCCAGCTGTAGACTATCGGGCGAATGGCTCACTCCAACATCAGAACTGCTTCTCAAATCTGCTTCTCCAAATCTCTGCAACTCGGATCTACTGCCTAGCCTTTATACTTGAGACCACACCCACCGAGGGGTAGGGCCCAGTTAGTGCCCTTATCATAACTTAATCATGCCCAGATGAACAGATTAGTTTACAAGAATAATCCAATTTATATTTTTGGAATTCACAATTAAATAAAACTCTGAAACCATTACACCAACCTTTCACTTTCTATCTGGTTGTGTTCTAATGACTTAGTGAGTCTCTTGTAGACAGCATATAGATGGCTTATAATTTTTATTTTTTTTTAGTTAAAATTTTTTTTATCCTCCCCTTGAGATGGCTCCCTTATCTGACTGCTCATTTTCTTTAGGAAGGACTGGGAACCGAAGCCAGGACCTCCCATGTGGGAGGTGAGTGCCCAGTCACTTAAGCTACTTCTGCTCCCTGCTGGCTGCGGCGTCTGCCTGTTGTGGTGGTTGTGGCATCTGCCAGTCGCGGTGCCTTCTGCTTATTGTGGTGTCTGTGGCGTCTGCTGGTTGCAGCAACTGCTAGTTGTGGCGTCCGCTCATCCTCTTTAGGAGGCACCAGGAACTGAACCTGGGACCTCCCATATGGGAGGTAGGTGCCCAATTGATTGAGCCACATCCGCTCCCAATGGCTTATAATTTTTAATCTATTTTGTCAGTCTATGTCTTTTGATTGGGGAAGTTAATCCATTAACATTCAATGTTGTAACTATATAGGCATTGCTTTCTTCGT
>PVKH010024002.1:0-13726 GCA_004027955.1 Chaetophractus vellerosus
AAAAAAAAAAAAAAGGCCAGCAGAGGAAAGAGGAAAGAAAACTGAGATACAAGAGAATGTCAGAAGGGAATCTGACTTAAAAGGATTCTCTCTTCTATATAAGTGCAGGAGACTGTTTTTAATTTTCAGACTGAATAATCTCTCTGTGGACTTGAGACAGTTCTTCTGGCTCACAAAGCAAACAATATCCTTTTTAACAGGCCATAAGAGGAACGCTTGGTTCCAAGAGACTAAAGAAGACAAACAGTCATGGCCTCCTAAGCCACAGCTTGGGTGCACCTGCAACCCTGGGGCTTCATGACTCTAGCTCTTCCCTGTTTTTTTCCAGGACCTACCACCCTGCAACTACCTACAGCTATGCCATAATATTGATGAATGTCTAGGGAGATGAGATAATAAAGCCTGTTTTCCTTAGGGGAAGACTGAAGCTCAGAAGAAAAAGCTGCTCACATTAACCTGTATGTGCTAGGCATCCCTGTCCTTGTGCCTGGAAGCCCCAAGGTGCCATGCCTTGTGTGGGGCACTAGGTCCAGGCCAGAAGCAGCTAGAAAAGGTGGAGAAAAAAGACAGTCTGAACTCCTGGCACAGCATTTGCCTACATCTGAAGGCAGAAAAGTACCTGGGAGGACAGCAGGGCTGGCCTAAAGATAAATGGAAAGGAGATATTGGCACCTTCTGAAAGGGAAGAAAGCTTTCTCCACACCCACAGCCCTTTGCAGTATACAAATACTTTCATGTACATCATTTGATTTTTACAACTTCCCTATGTCATTTAGATTTTAATATCAGCACTTTACAGAAGAGGAAGCCACTCAGAGAGGTGAAGTAAGTTGCTTGAGCAGTAGAGCTGGCACCAGAAGCCAGGTCCCCTGAACCTGTCTGCCAGACCTGATTCTTTTGGCCTTGAGGTTGGCATTGGAGCTCCCTCTCTTCTCAGGACTCCTTCATTTTATTCTTGACATGACAATTGGAAGAGTGTTCAAATGTCCCTGAGTCTGTGTCTCATGGGGAAGCCATTGAAGTAGTCCAGGTGAGAGAACATTCATTTATTCATTCAATAACTATTTTGAACACCCATTATGTGAAAGGCACTGCTGTAGGTACTAGGAAGCGCTCCTCGAATATACCCGGAGACAACAAACATGGTCCTTGATACCAGGGAGCGTACATTCTAATAGAGGAAAAAGACAGTGAACAAGTGAAAAAGTAAACAAGGTAATTATAGACTGTGGTAAGTGCTGTGAAAGTAAAAATGGGTGATATCACAATGATAGGGGATATTTAAGGTAAGGCAGACTAGGAAGGCCTGATGTGTGAACAATATGATGAGGACTAAACTAGGTTAGTAAGCAGAAATGGAGAGTAGTGAATGGGTTCGTGAATATTTGGAGGGAAGAATCACAGTTTCTTGGCCTTTTGGCTAAGATCAAGTGTAGAAGGAAGAATCAACAGAATGAACTGTGGTGGTTGAAGGAGGGTCTCAGCTGGATGGAGGTATTACTCCCTGAGTTAGGAAACAGGAGGAGGGGCAGGGTTTGGAGACGAGTTTCCCCTCTGTGGGAACTATGGGTTTATCAAGTGATGTGACAATCCAGGTTAGTGCTAGCTCATAATAATGTTATGATGCTCACGCCTTACTAAATGCCAAATGGATTGAAGATTACAATATAAAAATAAACCCTAAAAATAAAAGAATATATCATGGGAATTTGTTGTTGTTTTATTGTTTTTAATCTCAGAGTAAGGAAGACCTTTCAAACTATAACACAAAACCGAGAATCAAAGAAAACAAAGGATGCATAAATCTGATCCCTTAAATATCAAATATTTTTGCATGCCAAAGACCATGCTAGGCAAAATCAATAGTCAAACTGGGAAAAATTATTTGCAACTCATGACAAAGAGCTGACTTCCCTAAAACAGATAATGAGCTCCCATGAATCAATAATAATAATTTTTAAAAAAGAGTCAACAACCCAACAAATAAATGGGCAAAGGATATAAATAGACACAGTAAAGTAAATATAAATGGCTCAAACATGAAAAGAGGCTCACCCCACTCAAAATAAGCTAATTGCAAATTGAAACTACCCAGAGATACTATTTTTCACCTATCAGATTGGCAAAGATAAGAAAATTTAATAATCCAGTGTTGGTGAAGCTGTGGGAAAATAGGCATTTATAAAGTGGAGTTGGCATTATTTATCACAACTACAAATGTCCATACCCTCTGACCCAACTATCCTACTTCTAGGAATAGATCCCACATGTGTGTATATACAAAGTTATTCCTTGCAGTAGTTGTAATAAAAGATTGGAAAGGATTCCAATGTCCTTCACTAGAGGATTGGTTAAATTACTGTGCATAAAATGGTATGAGTCAAAAAGAGTGGAAGCTCCCTTTTTATACTCTTGTGGGATGACTTCCAAAATATATTAAGTGCAGAATTGTGTATATATATTTTGTGTATACTATTTGCTTTATGTATGTAAAATACCTCCAGAACAGGGGTTCTTAACCTTTTTTATTTCAGGGGCCCTTTTGCCAGTCAGGTGAAACCACAGACCCCTTACTAAGTCCACACTAAATAAATATATCACACCCACACCAACACGTCCCCACAAAAATTTTTTTTGAATTTTCAGTTCAAGCTCACTGATCCACTGAAATCTTTCCACGACCCCCAAGGAGTCCGTGGATCCCTGGTTAAGAACCCCTGCTCCAGAAGGACATTTGAGAAACTAATTATATTGTTTACTTTTGGGGTGGGAAACTGGGTGGCTGGAAGACAAGTATGGGAAGACTTTGCTGTGTATCATTTGAACTGTTTGAATTTTGAACAAGTGGATGAATTATCCTTTCAAAATATAAATATTTTAATAAATAAACAAAACCCCTTGTTTTCAAGTAAGTCGGAGAAGAGAACCAATATTTATTGAGCTCTATTCCATGTACTTCCCATATACACTACCCCACTTACTTATCCTGGTGGTGCATTGGGATAGGTATAAATTACTCTAATTTTACAGACTAGGAAATAGATTAGATAGGTCAAGTAAATTGCTCAATTTCCAGCCTACTCTGGCTCCCAAACCCCAGCCCTCTTCACTCCCCACTCTGCTTCTACTTAAGCAGTGTCCTATTTTTAATATATTATTGGTAACATTTACCGGGCTCTTACTATGTGCCGGGAACAATAGTACTAAGCGCTTTACGTGCCTACTCAAAACTCTGGAAGGGAGGACTTACAATCGCCCTCTTCCAGAGAAGATAAACAAGGCTCGAAGAGGTCGTGTAAAGAGCCCATGCCCCGAAATACAAAAACGTTTAGAGGTCAGGTTTAATCTCAGAGCTCCTTCTCCAAAGTTGAAACCATCCCCGGTTCAAAGGACAAAAGCAGGAACTCTCATTCGACCGAGGACCAAGCTTGGCAAGTTGAGGCACAAACACTTCCGGGCCCGCCACCGCGAGCTCGCGAGAGAACCTGAGGGGAACGAACTGCAACCGCGCAGCCAGCGCCGCCTGTCGATCATCAGGCCCCGCCTCCCGCTGGTGCGCCCCGGGGCAGGCCCCGCCCCTCACTCCTGGCCGGGCGGGAAGCTAACGCGCGTTCCCTCCCTTTAGCCTCCGCCTGGGGTGAGGGTGGGGGAAGAGAGAGGCGCGTGCTCGCGAGCTACGTGCTCGCGTACGTCGCCGGGTTGGGCTGTGTCCGTCCCGCCGCCCGCCCGTTGCGGCCGCCGCCGACGCCGTGCTCTCGCTTCGCTGGCCGCCGCCTAAAGGGGCTGGGGCCAGGCCAAGCCACCACCAACGTTGCCGGGATGCCGCGGGTGTACATCGGCCGCCTGAGCTACCAGGCCCGGGAGCGCGATGTGGAGCGCTTCTTTAAGGGCTACGGGAAGATCCTGGAGGTGGATCTGAAGAACGGGTGAGGAGGGCGGAGGAGGGGCTGGCCGGGTGGGGACCGGGCGCCGGCAGTGCCGAGCAGGCCGCGGGGTCGGGAGAGGGACGCCTGCCCCGCGCGGAGTAGCTCCCGGCCTGCTCCGGCTCCGCCATAGTCACGGCGCCTTGGGGGCGCGGGTAGGCCCCGGTGCCCACTGCGCCTGCGCGGGTGGGGGTGGTGGAGGGATAATGGGAGCGATGGTGAGTGGGACTAGAAGCCGGAAAAGCCAAGTGGAATTGGGGCTCCTGGTGGGAGGGAACAGGTCCCGGGCGCCGAGAAAGGCTTGGGTTTTTCTTTCCTAGGGAAATGGGTCCTGGTTCGTCCCGGGGTGGAGACCAGCCTTTCCCGCTCTGAAGACTGGAAATAGACAGGATTTCCTGCACCCTTTTAACCTCTCCCCCAGTCTAATGGATCAGACGGTCACCACGAATCTTTCCTGGAGACAGGAGCTTTGAAAGGAAGCCCTTTTTAGACTTGCCATGTGCCACACTTTTTTGGGGCGGGAGTCTCTGGTTTGATTAATCTAGTGGTAGTTTCGAAAGTATCGTCTTGCCGTGCTGGAAGCCTTTACCGTTCCCTCCCAAGGGTGCAAAGTTTCCGTACTGTGGTTTCCATTCCCCAACTTGCCAAAAAATTGCTTTGCCATTGTAGAATTTGTTGTTAGAAAATAGTGGTCTCCCTAGCTGGTCTCTGCGTCAAATAGTTAATGTAGACAGACACACAAATCTCAAAATTGCTAGCTTATTGCCTGCCGATTGTGGTCTGATACTTGTATTCCTGTTAATCTACTTTGGGAAAGCAGGACCGTCAGGGGCAACGTTTTCGGGAAAACAGATGAGTCAGGCCTGGAGAAGATAGAATCTGGAAATGATAGATGGTAGGACTTTGAAAACGTGGATATAAAAACTAAAAAGAGTAGGGAGGACATTTTACTTCCTAAACCTTGGGTGTTAGAGTGACCCTTGGCTTTTAATAAATAAAATTTTTAAAAGCCCTCTACTTTGCAGCAGATATGATAGGACTACAGTTTATTCCCCAGTGTAATAGTAGCAAGAGACACTTGAGAAATTATGAAAGATAACTAAGTGTAAGTTGCACATTTAAGAAAAATTTAGCACTACGGACATTAAAATTGTGGTCTGGATTTTAAAAGGCGTTTCAAATTGATTGTTAGGAGGAAGCACTTTTCTTGCTGAGGAAAATGCCCTCTCTAAATTGTGATTATCAATTTCTTATAGAGTGAAGGGCTTAGGAAATTTCCTTTTTTTTTTTTTTTTTTTTGCAATAAGTCCTTCAGTCCATAAAGAATATACTAAAGGAGTGATGAAATTTTGTTGCTGTAATTGTGATATACATATCCTAGACCTAATATATCAAATTAAAACTCCAGGGATTTTTTTTGTTTGTTTTTGTTTTTGGGGTTTTTGTGTGTGTGTGTGTGTGTGTGTGTTTTTGCTTTGTTCGGTTGTTTTTTGTGTTGTTTTTTCCCCCAGAATCCAATTAAATGTGACAAAAATTTTGTGGGGAAAGCATGGGTTTTGAAGCCAGACAGGCCTGGGCTAAATCCTGGCTTCAGCACTTACTAGCTTTGGGCAAGTTACTTGATTTCTCTGAACTTGTTTCCTCATCCACGTGAAAAAGGTAGATTAGAAATAATAAATGTAAAGCATTTGGCTCCTAGCAGGCTTCCAATAAGCAGCAGCTATAATCAAAGAGATTTGACTGTGATGATTAGGATTCATCCTTGCATGCAAGTGTTTGATAACAAAGCATTTTTTGGTTAGGTCTGTTTTCTAAGGTCATTCTGGGGATACTCAGTGAGCAAGAAATGATATTTGTGTTCATGGAGAAATTTGCTAATAGACCAAATATTTATTGATAACCCACCAACAAGATGCCTGATGCTGTCTTAAGTATAATTGGGGGAGAAAACAAAAAAAGGAAGAAAAAAAAATTGTGCTCTTGAATAAATTGCGTGTATGGTTTTTTTTAATGATATGTACACGTTGAGTTAAGAAATGCTTGTTCTCACTTTAAAGTAAAGCTTGGAATGGTTTGCTTGAAAAAAAAACGAAATGGGCTTTGAAGAATGGAATTGACTGGCTTGGAATGAAGAAAGAGAAGTGCTCAGGAATTGGATATGCCATAACTGGTGTTGAGCTGGCTAAACAATCTAGCTTGGATTGATCTTCCTCACAAAGCATCTAGAAATTTAACAGCATAAGCCAGAAGCAACAGCTATCTGATTTTACACTAAACATTCAAAATCATAGATAGGAATTCAAAGGCTCTGGAGGGAAGAATTGAGCAGCCTGGGAAATGATGAGGTATGAGTAAGGACAGGCCCTTTCAGGACCCTAAACACCTGGGTCTCTTTTGGGAACTATTTGTTCTTATAGTTATGCTGCTAAACCATGTTATGCATGAAAATCAGTGATTGAGAGTCAAGGTTAAAATGAGTAATGGAAGTCATTTGAAGGATTTGAAGACAGGTGTGACAGTCACCAAATGAAGGACACACACAATATGACCTGGCAGCATTCAGGAATCATTGCAGAGAGATATGACTTCTGGGAAGAAGACCAATGATATTTCAAGCAAGAATTGGTGGACTCAATGGCAGACATGTAGGTGAATCTGAAAGGAAGGAGTTTATACAAAAGGAAAAGCTGGCATGATTTAGTAACCTGTGTGAGCTCGTAGCCCTGGAAACTGAGAAGGATAGTGGATCTCCCTACTCAGAAGCATCATTGAACATTTCTGGATTGTGATTTTTAGTAATTGAAACTCAAAAGCAGATTTTGGATGGATAGGACTTCAAGAAATTGCAGAGGAGCTGAAATTTGTAGGAGTGAGTATATCAGTAAACATTTTAGGCTGAAAGGCTAAAGTTCAAAATTAAATAGGGCATAAAGTATTGTAGAAAATTGCCAAAATGAGGAGGCAGATCAGCTCTCCAAAAGATATATAGTGTCCAGGAGAGGATTTTAAGGGCCCTTTTTGGGTTTGGTGAAGTATGTATGCAGTAGTTCGTTGCCTGCTATTTTATTGTACCAGGCAACCCTGGCTGATACTTTGAAATGCATGAGTTCATAAGCTATCCTTGATGATTCCACACAGCCCACAACCCTAATCACTAAAAGTTGGGTCAGTTCTAAAATGGCCAGAGATTTAATCATGAGCCACTTAAAGGATCTCGATTGCCTCTTTTCTTAAAAGATGGGCCAGTTTGGGACTCCAAACTTGGTGTAGATCTCCCAGGACCATGTGCACTACTCTAGATTCCATTAGGGTCTCCTCTGTTCATACCTGCCACAGTAACTCCAGCGAGAGCCATTATGGGACCAGGAGGAGAATCCTAGGAGTGCACCAAGGAAACAAAATTCGCAACACCTGCATAGAGAAAATTCCCATCACTATTGTAACTTTTGCTAGTTTTGATCATATGTGGATTCTATGGATTTTCTTTTACTAATAAGTCACTTTCTTCATGAGACAACTTAGAAAATTCTTGCTAGCCTATCAGCAGATTAGCATATTACCTATACATACATGTGCAAATACATATTTGGTTCAACCTCACAAAGACCTGAATGTCATAATTTTCATTAGTTGATTAAATATATCTGTTTAGATTTACAAAATCATTTGTTTATGAAAGGATTTGCTTTTAATTCAAACAATTTTAAGCACTGTCACAGAAAGGCAGCTATTTTTGGTTAATGAGCTATTAAAAATAAGCTGTTAACTATCTAATTCACACTCAGAATAAAGTGTAGAAGTCTTTTCAGTACAGTAGCTCCTGTTTTGCCACAAAACAATCTTTTTATCTTAAATAGATCTTCATATTAATTTTTCTATACTTTAGTTAATGAGTAAAACTTAACACATCCAAAGATTATCTTACCTGCCTAGTAGCTGAAAGGGTAAGCCCCCATATCATTGAGTTTTTAGTTGATTAAAGGCATGAAGGGAAACTTGTCTCTAAATTTCAGAACCTGTTTCATATTACAGTGAAATCATGAATAGTCAAGATTTTCAGGGGATGGGCTGGTCTGTTTAATTGGACTTTCACTATATCTAAATATTAGCAGGAAGATTTTTTTTTGACCTTGTTGAAATTCCTTCAAGTGGAATGTACGTTAGTATTGAAGATAGTTTTGGGTTTTTTTGTTTGTTTCGTTTTGTTTTGTTTTGTTTTTAACACGTTTAAGACTTTTGGTGAGTCAGATCGTTATTCTTTGTATTCCTGATCATTGCAGGTCATTCTGCCAGCCCCAGAATCTACACAGGGAATTTTTTTTCTTGACTGAATCTCATATGGGAGCTTGTGTTTTGTTTTGTTTTGTATTCTGTCTTTTCTTTTAAAGGGAGAATAAGGGGAATATATTATTGTTAAATGTTCCAGCTAATTGAACTATTAGTTTATTCTTAATGTGAGAGTAAGAGAGTACCTTCACTGAAGCTCTTATCAAATGGGAGATAAATGGTTTACCATTTTTATGCGAATGATAAAGCCATTGGGTGACAGGAATGACTAAAGAAAAAACAAGTGCAAATTTTCCCATTTTTAAGTGTACAGTTCACTGGTATTAATTACATTCATAGTGTTGTGTTACCATCATCACCGTCCATTACTAAAACTTTCATCACCCCAAAACAGAAACTCTGTACCCATTAAGCAATAACTCCCCATTCCTACCTCCCCCTGGCCTCTGGTAACCTCTAATCTACTTTCTGTCTCTTAAGAATTTACTTATTCTAAATATTTCATGTAAGTGGAATCACAAAATATTTATCTTTTTGAGTCTTACCCAACAAAAGGTTCATCCCAGAGAACTTCATTCATTTTTATGGCTCAGTAATATTCTGTTGTGTGTCCATACCACATTTTGTTTATCCATTCATCTGTTGATGGACACTTGAGCTGTTTCCACCTTTTGGCTATTGTGAATAATGCTGCTATGAACATTGGTATATAGGTATCTGTTCAGGTCTCTTGTTTTTAGCCCTTTGGACTGTATACCTGGAATATGTTACTTTTTTCCCTAGTTTTTTTAAAATATCTGTCATTTTGAAAAATCATTGCCAAAGGATAATATTATATTGAGATTTTGACCAAACGTTACTAGCATGATTGCCCTGGCTCAAGACACCCCCCCACACACACCTTGGTCTGGATTTCCCATTCAATTCGGTCTCAGTAAACATCATTTGTAATTTGTTAGTCAAGTTGTTCTAAACCCCTATGCCTCAGTGTTATATCTTGCTCCTCCCTTCCTTATTGAGGTGTCAAGAATATAAGGGCCATGTGACATATCTGTCCCTTCTTAAAAGATAGGCACGGGATGTAGTCTAGGTAACAAAAAGTGATTTGAGATCCCAGGGTTTTTTGTTTGTTTGTTTGTTTGTTTGTTTGTTTTGATGCTTCCAAGTAATCTGAACAGGAAATTCTACCTTGAGCTCCTCAGAAGAAAAAATAGTAACAGCATGCATTTGTATGATTTATTTTTCAGCTGAATATATCAAAGTGCTTTACAAACAAGTGTTGTCCATAGATTTACTGGAGGAGAACCTGAGGCATGGGGTGATTAAGTGACTGGCTCAAGGTTACAGGAAGGATTTTTGACAACTGAAAATCTTTTTTATTCACCATCCAGATATAGCATGGGCAGTGGCAGTCAAAGCTGCTCTCAAGCTGTTTTCTTCCAGATGGTTCAGTCCTGTCCTTTTAGGACTTGCTTCTAAGGGTACGAGGGTACTTCAGGTTCCACAGCCTGTCCAGTCTTTGGTCTCTGCAGAGGCTTCCAACAAGCTAACAAATTACTGCCACCTAAGACAGATGGTAATTTTTATGATGTTAACCCTGGATGGAGATTGCTAGGGATTCTCTTCAGGCTACTCTTTGAAGAGCTATAAGGTAGTATCAGTTTTGTCATAGCTGAGTGGGGCAGGATTTGTGCCAGTAAATCATCTCTGTCCTGTTATCATTCCTAGGGCTGTCTGGCCTTAGAGTATCCTGAAGGTGAGGGATCAGATAGTGCTCTCAGTTGGCACCCCAGTAATATTTATGTAACCTTTCCTGTGTGTTGAGATGAGAATCTCCCGGTCTAGAGGTCTCTGAAATGTAAATGATGCCTGAAGAAGCACTTAATGACAATTGCTATCCCTCTGCCAAGTCTTTAGGCCTCTATGCCAGAAAGGGGGTCCTTCATGAACAGAGACCTCCAAGACTTAGAGAAAGTGGGGAGACTAAATGCAGTCTTCAGGAACAAAAGAGGTGAGCAGGAGGCTTGAGTAAAGGAGTCAGGAACCATAGGCCAGAGGCTTTAACTCTGAGAAAAGTTCTTTCACATAGGCGAAATGAAGCTTTTGATCCACTGTTTTAAAAGAATTTGAAAAATTCATTAAAATATAAATGAAGAAATGGCTGGTGTCAAGGGAAGGACATCCCCAAGAAATAGGGTAGGGAGCAGCAGCTGTAATCCGAAATTTAAAATAAAAGGGGGGGGGGTGGCTAGAAAAGAAGAAAAAAACAGACTGCAGCCTTGGGACCTTGGGGCAATTATGAGGGACATGAGGACAGCCAAGATGGTCCCAGAGGCATAACCCATAAGATGCTTAAGCACCTGTCATCCTTCATTGTGTCTATTTGGAGGTAAGTATGAACTAGTTTTGTGTTTGTAGCTTTGGTGTGGAATTAGTTCTGTCTGCTGAGTGTATACCTTTTTTTTAAATTAGGTAATAGATATGGTAATTCCATCTTACATCCCAAGAGTTTTGTTTTAAATTGATAATACGACTTTCCATCTCTTGAGTTACTTTTTTTCCCCATTGTTTTTAATTTGTGATTGAGCCTTCATGAACTTAAGTATGTCATAAGGGCATAGTTGACCCTCTTTTTCTTGTGAGACCTTTTAATTTCATTTACCCTCGGTGTTGATAAGTATCAGAAAATTGAAATGGTCACAGATATGATTGTGTTTGCCCCCTTTATGGTAAGCAGCCATATTGACTTAAAAATGTCGGAGTAATACATTTAGATATGACAGGGAGATTGTAGTTGTAGTAGTTTGATTCACAAACTACTTGTAATTATGTTGCTTTCTGGATAGTGTCCTATTAGAGGATAAAAACATGTGGCAACCTAGTAAAAGTGAAATAGTGTAGCAATCTTAGTTCATTTTTTAAACAATTTTGGATAGTTGAAACAGTTGGCATATGGACCCATTAAACATTTACAAAGTAATACTAAATTTGAATTTGATGCAGATTTCTCTTTGGCTTCTAAAGTTCTGGGAATTTATGGTTAAGTTTTAGGATAACCTAGTCTATGTAAGATGTAATGCCTCTTTAGAGATGAGCTGATAGCTTCATTGTGGACATAGCACTATGGGCTTGATTTGATTTTTTCATTAGAGTTTTGTTTTGTTTTTTTTTTTCCAACAAATGGTTTACTTAATGAGAAAGAGAGTCATGGGTTTTAATTTTCAGTCCTAAAATTGTGTTGAAATTTTGATAATTTATAGGTTTGATTCTGCTAGTTGCTTAATAGAGAATAGATTTTCAGAACTTACTAATATTAGTGCATGTCAGATGCAGAAATGGTATTTCTGGCCATTTAATATTTTTCATTAGATGCCAGCATTCGTGTGGGTATTTGTCTTCTACACCCTAGAACATAATTTGACAAAACTGATTTTCTGTGCTCCTAGAGATTTTGTTTTTCAAACTGTTTGGTCTTATGGACCAGTTTCTTTCCATTGGTATATACGTGGCAGTAAAGCATAATGATGGTGTGTGAATTTTAGATTGAGGCTTGGATTTGAAGAATCCCAGGTGTTTGAGTATTCTTGGCAAGTTCTTTACCTCTTTAAGTTTTAGTTTCTTCGTATGTTAGATAATAGTAAATCTCAGAGTCCTGTAAATTGAATGATAAAGTATGTGCAAACCACTTAGTATAGTGCTTTACCCATAGTAAGACATTCCCCCAAAATGGTAGTAGGTATATTATAAAGGAATTTGAAGAAGGAAAACCCTGGTGGATTGAAATAGTCATATTAATAATAGTTTCAAATTAATCAATCAAATCAGGTTTTACGCATATCATCTGCAAAGCACGTTTCTAGTTGCTGCTATAATCTTCATGTAGTCGGAATTCTGTAAACCTTCTAGTAGTCCTTGATTTCTGATCCATTTTGTTCCCACCATTTATACATTTTTGTTTTGTCCCAGTCACCATCCCTTGCAAAACTAATTGCATTCTTAAAAACCGAGTATTGTTAATACCCATTCAAACCCACCACCTCTAGGCCTGGCTTTCTATCTCCTCTGTGCTGGTGTAATTGTTGCTGAACCTTAGAACCAAAGATAGACTCTAGGGGTTGATGTGGGGCCTCCAGAATGGCAATTGCGCAGAATAATCTTATTTTTCCTCTGTTCTTCCAGTCCGTTATGTTCTGAACCCACACATGTTTTCGGAAGGACCAGATGGCTGGCACTGGCTAATGGGAACCAAAAGACGAGTGAAAGTAACCTGGTTGTCATATATCCCCCCAGCTTAGAGGTGCTTCACCCTTTCCCAAGATCAATTTCTTTTTTCCCTGGAGACTTCACCCTAGTGTATCAAAAAACTTTTAACAGAACCTGCCCTGAGTCAGGTTAGATTATCATTAAGTCAAAAGATTGTACTCAGGACTGGGACAGGAATAACATCTGCATTTATAAAGGCATTATAGCCTATGGTTAAGAGCTTGGGTTTCAGAGTCAGAATGGATCTGGGCTTAAAACTAGCTCTTCCATTTATGAGTTCCTTGACAGTGAGCAAATTGATTAGCCTCTCCAAGCCTCAGTTTTCTTATTTGTAAAATGGAAATAACAACTACATTATCTACAAGTGTTATGGGGGGAAATTGAAATATTATAAATAAATTACTTTGTGACAGGCACTATGCTAAATACCTAATAAATATTAGCTTTTGTTGTTATTAAGGAGCTCATAATCAAACGAGAGGATAGGCATACACACAAAAAAACAAGGCTTAAAAAGCCATAAAAATATTGTCATATAATACATAAACTTGAAGAGGATTGCTCTAGCTAAAATGACAAGTCAGACAGGTTTGTGGGGCTTCAGTGAAAGAGGTCATTCTCAAGCATCTGGAAGAAAATTGGTTTTGTTCACCCTGTGTAGTCAAAATATTTTTGTTTTAGAGAATGGCATAAACAGAGATATCTAAGAGTCATTATAGACCTTTGAGGAAAGGAATAATATAGCAGCTGACTTCCCATGCTACATATAAAGAGAAAAACTGACAAAGTAAAAATAGGATAGCTTAGAATTTTAGTAAGTTAAGTAGAGACAGCCCTACAGAATGAGAAAAATGGCAGCAGAATGAGAAAAATGACAACAGAATGAATGGGCAACCAGAGAGGCGTCATCAAAGGTGATTACCACCAGGTTGTTGGGAGTGAATTAGATGGTCAGGGGATCCATAAGAGAAATCATGAGGTAGGTTTTCTTCTTTGAAGGTGGGGAAAAATCAAGTGCAGACTGAGCTGTGGCCAACGTTTGCAGACCAGGAATCCACACTAGCTCTAATCAGAGAGCTCTTGGTATGCAGGAACTGCCAGTTTGCCGACGTGAAAAGACCCCCAGACTGGGTAATGGTGAGCCCTGAAGTCGCACCCCAGCTCTGCCACTCATGAGCACGGGTAAGTCATCCACCTTCTCCTGGTGGCCTTGATGGCCTTCCCTCCTCTGAGGCTAAAGAAGGGGAGGCCAT
>PVKH010024003.1:0-13724 GCA_004027955.1 Chaetophractus vellerosus
TTCAGTTCGCGGGTGGCTGGCTGCGCTCCATCCGCGGGCGACCTGCCCTGCCCATGGCGGCTCTTGCCATGTCCGTGGCAGCTTCTTGCCCTGCCCACGGCGGCTCCGGCCTGCCCATGGCGGCTTGCCATTCTCAAGGCGGTCTGCCCGCTAGGAGAGGTCCCCGGGAATCGAACCCAGGGCCTCCCATGTGGTATGCCGGTGCCCTATCCACTGGGCTATCGAGCCGGCCCCTACTATTCACATTTATGATGAAAAATTTTAGTTGTCTTCTTGAAAATGTGCAAGGGGATACATAGATTTTCAAAATTCTTCTCAGGAATATGAGAATAAAAAGTATGAAGACCACTGATTTAGTTTATCAAATATTTAAAACTTTAATACTTTGTGGTGACAGACTTCATTGGGAAACGTGGACAGAAAAAATTAGAGCATAGGACAGAACAGATATGGATGTGCTATTCATATGTGCTCTTTTTTTTTTTTTTAAAGATTTATTTTATTTTTATTACATATCTCCCCTTCCCCCCCGCTGCGGCGACGCGCTGAGAGTGGTCACTGCGCAGGCGCGGCTTTCCCCGCTTGTGGGCGGCTTCTGCGTCGGTTCACGGCCGGCTTTCAGTTCGCGGGTGGCTGGCTGCACTCCATTCGCGGGCGACCTGCCCTGCCCGTGGTGGCTTTTGCCCTGTCCTTGGCAGCTTTTTGCCCTGCCCACGGCAGCTCTGGCCTGCCCATGGCGGCTTGCCATTCTCAAGGCGGTCTGCCCGCTAGGAGAGGTCCCCGGGATTCGAACCCGGGGCCTCCCATGTGGTATGCCGGCGCCCTATCCACTGGGCTATTGAGCCGGCCCCCATATGCGCTCTTGACTGAAAAGTAGAGCTGGAGAAATAACAAAAAGTATCAAAATATACATTTCCCAAACTTCTGAATTGTTGGCTAGCACCATTGAGACATGGCCTTATCCATTATTTATGAACTTTTGTAAAACAGTTTATGTTGAAGCTGGTTCTTTCTTCTGATAGGTCTAAGGATGTTATATGTTCAGTTCCCTATTATATTGGAGATCAAGAGTCCATTATTATACTCATGATCACTGTGTGCTTTGCTCTGTGCTAGGTGCTAGATAGAGATACAAAGATGAACAAGAAAAGAATAGCCGCTTAAGGAGTTTACAGTTTAGAAGAAAAATGGAGGCTAATATCTTAAGTTGGAAGTGAATGATAATGTGGTTTGAGTATTTTTCATTTATGTCCTTTCCTGCTTGTTGGAAGAGGCAATCCTCTTTGGGCCTCTTTTGCTCCTACACATTGTCCTGGATATGCCAAGGTTATAAGGCCCTGACTGTTCTTTTCCTTGGGTTATTTCTTGAGGTTGTTTATGTAGCTGGTAACTCTGAGATATGAGGTAATGTCTCCCCAGGTGGTAAGTCTTGCTTACTGCTTGCTATAAAACCATGGGTTCTTCAAGTTCAGTTGTTACACAAATCCACGGCATGGCTGTCTTCCATCTGGGCCCATCACATCGCCTTGTGGATCTTGGGGGCAATGAGAACTGAGGAAAATATGCTGATGGTCATGCTTCTTGCTGTGCTGTGAGTAATAAAGTCATTTGTCTTGAGCCAGGAGTTCCATGTCTTCTGCCAGCATCCAAGGAGTAGCAGGCTAACTGCTTGTAGGTGGGGTAAATTCAACCCCCAGACCTGACGCTGCAATGACATGTATTTGCAAGATGTTTGAGACCAGTGTATCAGGATGTGTAAGGTATGAAAAGTATCAAATAGGGCTTCAAATGGGATATACACCCAGATTCTGAGGGGCAGGAAACTGTCATCTCAAATGATGGCTGGTAAAAATTAATATACATTAACTGGAACAAGTCATACATAGAACACACTCTTCCTAAGAGACTTGTTGCTTGTGTAGCAGGTTTTATGTTTTACATATTTTACAGTTCCAGATTGTGTAACCCAGGTGTACAAAACTGTAATCTTATTTCTCTGTAATGAGATTTAACTTTGCTTTCTAGTTCTAATCTCTGCCAATGGCAGATAACTTACACTTAATAAGGTGACTCAGTTACTTCAAGTTAGAAACTTAGATTTCCTCTCATTCCTGTACTTCATTTCTCCCCAGATGTAATACAGGGTGGGGCGGGATGAGGTAAATGTTTAGGCTGTGGCGCTTTCTGTCCTTGCTGACATCTGCTGAGATGTGACTTGCCCCACTCAGTCTTAGACAGCTCTTGTCTTTTCCTGATGCACGTGCAGTGATATATCTGACTCCTGTCATGGTCTTCAGTTGTCAGGTTCATATATTCTGCTCTCCTCTATCAGTCAAGGACCCTCCTCAGATCCCAGCTCTCTGTGGGCAAGCAGGACCTCTGTGTTCCTTTTTTCATGTCCTGTTGGGGTGTATGGGCTCTGTGAGGTTAGGTGAGGCCTATCAGCTTGGATATTTGTCTTGGCCATTGCTCATCTACCATTGAGGTGCCATGATGGGCATGGGACTGCTCTGTGAAGACTGTAGTCTCTTAGGAAGTTTGCAACTCATTAGGAAGCCAGGCTCTGCCCCTTTCTCCTTTAGAGCACCCCATGAACTTATCTGGAGTTTCTGTTGGGGTATCTAACATGCCTTCCCCTGCTTCTTCAGAATTTGGTAAGGGGGATGGAGAGCTGGGAACTTTCTCAGGGACTTTCCAGTGTCTAACTCCTAGTCATGTCCTAATTATTAATTTTTATCTATTTTTAATCTACGTTTACATATTCTTCTCCCCTCAATGGTTTATGGTGTAAGGCTCTCTGACTTCTTGGGGTTTGGAGCTTGATATTTAAAGCTAAGCCTTTGGAATGAAAAAGGAAAATATAGAGGGAAAACCTTTTTTCCCTCTCTGGAATACCCACACCTTACAATAGAAAACCTTGTCCCTGAAGACCATGTCTCTGCTATGGGCTTATCCATTTTTCCTTGGTAGCTCATAATCCATAGAAGTGATTTCATTCTACTTGAATGATCCTACCCTGAGGGCAACGCATACAGAAAAAATGCTCACTGACTCTTGAATGGTAGGTAAAAGGGAAGGGGAAGCAGTAATTAAAAAGCACATACTGTAATAATAAAAAAAAAAAGCCCCACTACAACTAGGAAACCAGTTTCCACAGGCTCTCCATCAAGAGATCATGGTGTTCCCAGGAAGCTGGCTAACCATAACTGACACAAAGAAAGTGCAGCCTGATCGATTACTTTGCAACTTGCCAGGAATAAAGCAGTGGCATTCATAGAATTCGAGAGTAGGATGTTATAAATGTTTATCTAATACTCTGCTGAAGAGTCTGGACTTTACTTCTGGGACCAGCAGGGGTTATCTAGATTGTACTGTCTCTAAACAGGAGAGTAGTTCATTCAGGGGCCCATCTCCTTGGGATACAGAGTTGAACCCCATGTGAAAGGCAGGCCCCTTCACTCCATCCCCTAGCTGTTTGACAGCAGTTCTCAAATTTTAATGTGACTAAGAGCCATTTAGGGAAATTGTTAATAATATAAATTCCTGGAAATTCCATCCAGATGATCTGATTCATAGGTCTGACTTGTGGCCCAGGAATTTATATTTTAACAGGCTTCTTCTGGACCATGTTTTGAGGAGATTAGACTCCCCAATTGAAGTGGCTTGGATTAAAAATTTAATAATAGTGTCAGAACCCCCTTAGATCCAGGCCATAGAGGCTCGTGCCCTGGGGCCTGTGGTTTCGAGGCACTGCTCTGGCTCTCTTCTGGATATGTCCTTCCCTTGGGATGAGGAATTTGTGCTCAAGGCGATTTTGTAACCTGTGACCCACCTTCAAGACCAGGATTTGGACACTGAGGACCCCAGAAAGTTCAGTGCAAATGACACTGGGTTCTACATGGGCTTCTGCCCTGGCCTGACTTCCAGAGGATAGGCTCTGATACAGATGAACACATCCTGTATGCCTGCACAGTGGCCAAGGTACAGCTGTGGGTGGTGTGGGTGGAGCTTGGCTGTGTGAGCTGCAGTGTCCACTAGGAAGCCCCTCATGGGGTGCCGGATGTGGGAGAAGAGAGAGGGTGGGCTGCAGGCCAAGAGCCAGCTCCCCTGTGCTACTGTGTTCCCGATCATTTTGAAAGGTGTATTGATCAGGTAGCAGGATAGAACATGTTTTATTTAGCAGTTTGTTACCTTTGATTTGCAACTTCTAAATATGTAGACATGGTTTGTGGGCCTTCATTTGTACTCTAGCCTTGAAGCTCCACAAATGTCAGGGGCAGCCCTGATCAACATTTTAAAAGTAATAGCATGTTAGAATTTATTTCCTCTGATCAAGAAACTGGACTTCAAGACAAGCCCCAAGGGAGGAAAATGGACAAGGATGAAAGGAGATATTGACCTCCAGACTTGGCTGCACTGCAGGGGCTAGGGCAGTGAGGGAGCGAACCTTGTGGGAGGGTGAACCTTGTTGCATCTTTTTCAAGCCCTGTCTGCTGCCTTTTTGTGTAAAGGGTGGGAGGATGGGAGTGGGGTGTAATACTCTTCTGCAGAACGGGAAGATTTAAGCTATTTGGGGGGCCAAAGGCCCACATTGTCTAATCTCATTCTTGCCAGGATTCCAACTTCCCAGCATCAGTTAAGTTGCCTTAACTTTTCCATGGTGTGAGATATAGTCTGGAAATGTGATACTTTTTCAAAAACAGCTTTCAAAATAGACTTTAAAATATTTTCAAAAACAAGTACACATTAAATAAAGGCTTATTCAGATTTCGATAAATTATTTTATAAGTGGATTATCAAAGGAAACTCACACACATTGGAAGGTGTAAAGGCATTGTATAGTATTCTCTCTTTGATACCATATGCAACATGCTTTAATGTAAATATTCCTTAAAAACATCCACTAACTTAAAAAAATTCTCTGCTCACAATAGAGCTGCTATGTGCAGTTGTCCAGGTTGTTCACTGTACAAGAGCACTTAGCTGAGGAAATGAGTGGTGGCTGAAATTCAGACCACTTTCCTCTTGTCAAGCTGAGTGCCCTGATGGGGGCATGTTGCCACCTGGAGGAATGGGCCCTTTTCTAATCACAAAAAGTCACAGTCTCCTTTGGCCTAAGTCTACACAGGAGAGTTTTTTGGATATTTGCACAAAGGTACCCTATGGATTACTAAGGTAGACATACACTTAAATATGGCACAATGTGTTTTCATGAGAGGACTTCCCTGCCAGACAGACATGCCTGTGCAAAAGGCAGAGCTTCGCTCTCCTATCAGTTATGGCTTCTAGTGTAGATCACAAAATTAACATTCTGATTTATAAAAGCATCTTACTTTTTATCCTTAGAGTTAGGCCACCAGAGTCTGATCACTCATAGGTGAACTGACAAAATTGGATTTCTAGATTGACAAAACTGAAGATGCTACATTTGTGGTGACCGAAACCAGCTACTGGTGATTCTGGGGTTCTGCCATGTGGTGAAGAGGCTGCTGATCTCTGCCAAGGTCCCTGCCTTCCCCACCAGAATCTACCATCTCCTGGGGCTCAGCTGTGAGGGAGTGAGCAGGGAAGAGAAGAGGTGAAGGTCAGAGAATGGTATGAATGCATCGTGATTATGGAGGGTGTGTACCTACAGGCAGTTATAAGGTCCCAGGTATGACCATGGGAGTAACAAAAGGCAAAGGACTAGATTGTGAGAAGAGAGATAAACAGGGAACTGAGAGACTAGGGTAATGCAGAGAAGACCTACATGTATAATGAAATTGCCAAGAATTGAGACAGTAATAGGGTTAGAGAGAGTGATGGTGAGGCAGGAGGATGGAGGAACAACAGGAATGACCTTGGGACAAAGATATCCCCAAATGAGAGAAGCCGCTGATATAACCTGATGACCTGATGAAGGATGTTTTTAGGGGGTAGGATTTTTCCTAGCTTCAAAACTGTGAGCCAATAAATTCCTCTTGTTAAACCAATCCATTGCTTGGTATTTGTTTTAGCAGCCATGAAACTAAGATCCCCTCCCACCTTACCAAGCTTCAATACCATAAAATCTCTTTTAAAATCACTTCCTTGAATATAGCCTCAATTCCCTATATAACTCTTATTTTGTTGAACTTTCTTGGTAAAACCACACTGTTGGTCAAATCAAGCCCTTCACCTACTCAGTGCTTGATCTCATGGTTGGAGAAACACACCTAAACATGCTCACTGTTCCCATTTTAAACTCATTAACATAAACCCGGAAAAGACCCTTAATGCAGCTTGGCAAACATACTCTCTCCTTGGTCATTAGTTTCCCCTTTTCTATTGGATCAATACTATCACCATACAAACATGCCTTTATTTCTCTTAAATTAATTATATATAAAACAACTTTCTCAATCTCACACCCACTACTAGCTCTCTCCCCTAGCTCTACTCTCTCTGATGCTCTTTACAGCAGAATCCCTCCAGAGTTGTCTGTACTTACTGTCTTCAGTTCCTCTCTTCACAGTCTTTTAAACACCTTCTAATCAGGTTTGTGCCCCCTAGCATTTCTCTGAAACTTTTTATATCAAGATTACATAAGATCTTTAAATTGCGATATCTAACGGTCAATTTTAGTCTTCATTTTACATGATCTGTTGGTGACATTTGACACAGTTGATCACTCCCTCCTAGAAACAACTTTCTTCACTTGCTTCCAGGATGCTGCACTGTTTCCTCTTACGGGTCCATTTTTCTGTTTCCTTTTCTGATATCTCCTCTTCTCCCACTGCTGGAGTGCCCCAGGGCTTTGGACTTTGAATCTCCTCTCTTCTCCCTTGACAGTCACTTCCTGGGTCACCTCATCTAGTCTCATGGATTTAATTAATATCCAAACCTCAAGTTTATGCCTCCAGCCTGGATCTCTCCCCTGAACTACAGGCTGATATCCATTTGTCTCTTTAGTATCTCCACTTGGATGTCTAACATGTCCAAACTCAACATATCTGAGACTGAACTCTGGATTTTCACCCCAACTCCTGCTCCTCTATCCACTGCTCAGGCGAAATACCTCTTGAGTCATTCTCTCTTTCTTTCACAACCCACAGGCAAACCTTCAGAGACTCCTGTTGACTCTACCTTCAGAATGTATCTGAAGTTTGATCTCTTCTTACCACCTCTACTGCGGCTATCTGGTCCATACCACCAGCCCCCTGGGAATGGTGATAATCCTCCAACTAGTCTCTCTGTCCCCCTGCAGTCCTTTGCTGACACATCTGCTGGAGTGATTCATGTGACATTTCAGAGAGATCCCATCCTCCCCTTGAAACTCAACAATACTCTGTTTCATTCAAGGAGCCAAAATCCTTACAAGGTCTTGTAGGATCTGGGGACTGCCTTGACCTTTCTGATCTCACTCTTGACACTTTTCCCCCTCCTTTTCCCTTTTTCTACCATTGTGGTCTCCTCCCTGTTCCTTAAAACATAAGGCACTCTCTTGCTTCACAGCCTCTGTCCTGCATGTTCCCTGTGCCTCAAATGTTCTTTCCTCAGATAATCTTATGCTTTCTTTCCTCATCTCCTTCAAATCTTTGCTCAAATGACATCTTTTCAATGAGGCCTCCCTGACCACCCGTTTAAAATTCCATACTCGGGAAGTGGATGTGGCTCAAGTGATTGGGCTCTTGTCTACCATATGGGAGGTCCAGGGTTTGATTCCTGGGGCCTCCTGGTGAAAAGCAAGCTTGCCCACATGGCGAGCTGGCTCACACGAAGTGCTGGCCTGCGCAGGAGAGCTGGCCCATATGGAGAGCTGGCACAGCAAGATGATGCAACAGAAAGAGACACAGAGAAGAGACAATAAGTAATGCAGCAAACCAGGGAGCTGAGGCAGTGCAAGAGATTGAGCAGCCTCTCTCCATTCCGGAAGGTCCCAGGATCAGTTCCTGGTGCCACCTAAAGAGAAGACAAGCAGACACAGAGGAACACAGAGAGTAGACAGCAAGCACAAAACAATGGGGGGTGGGTTGGGGGTGGGAAATAAATGAATAAATCTTATTTTTAAAATTCCATACTCTCCCCAATATCCCCTGTCTCATTGACACTGCTATATATTTTCTAAAACACATTTCACATTCTAAAGTACTATAGATATAGTTATTTACTATGTTTATTGGTTGGTCTATGAGTTGCCCCTGTAGAATGCATTTTTTCTTTTTTTTTTTTATTAAGAGAAGTTGTAGGTTTACAGGAAAATCATGCAGAAAAGACAGAGTTCCAATATAGCCCTATAATTAATACTTTACATTAGTGTGATCTCTTTGTAAAAATTGGTGGAAGAATGCTATTATAATTGTACTATTAACTATAGGCCATAGGATTTACTTTTTGTTTTGTACAGTCCTATTTTTAAAAATTTATTTTCTATTAACATATATACAGCGTAAAATTTCCCCTTTCAAACACATTCAAATATATAATTCAGTGGGGTTAATTACTTTCACAATGTTTTGCTACCATCATCATGATCCATCACCAAAATTTTTCCATCACCCCAAACAGAAATTCTGTACCAATTAACTCTCCATTCCCTAACCCCTCTCCAGCTTCTGGTAATGTGTATTCTAGTTTCTGACTTTATGAATTTGCATATTTGGCTTACTTCATGTCATTAAGATCATACAATATTTGTCCTTTTGGCAATGTCTGTCTTACTTAACAGGTTTTCTTCAAGATTCATCCATATTGTAGCATGCATAACAACATTATTTTATGGCTGAATACTATTCCATTTATGTATATATAACATTTTGTTTATCCATTCATTGGTTGATGTACACTTGGGTTGCTTCCATCTTTTGGTAATTTTGAATAACAACATTATAAACATGTGTGGACAAATGTTTGAGTTCCTGCATTCAATTCTTTTGGGTATATACCTTGAAGAGGGATTGCCAGGTCATATGATAATGTTATACTTAACATTCCAAGGAATCAACAAACTGTCTTCCACAGTGGCTGTACCATTTTACATTTTATATTCATGGATGAATGAATGAATGCATGTTCCTATTTCTACATATCCTTGCCACACATGTAATTTTTTGTGTTTTTTTTTTTAAATTAGTAGCCACTATAGTGGGTATGAAATGTTGTCTCATTGTGTTTTTGATTTGCATTTCCTTGATGGCTAACAATGTTTTGTTTTGTTTTTCAGGTCTAAAAGCCTTGTTGTAGATTTTTCAGGGCTTTCTACTTATAGGATCATGTCATCTGCAAATAGTGAGATTTTTTACCTCTTCCTTTCCAATTTAGATGCCTTTTTCTTGACTAAGTGCTTGAGCAGGTATTTCTAACACATTGCTAAATAAAAGTTGTGACAGTAGACATCCTTGTCTTGTTCCAGATCTTAGAGGGAAAGACTTTAGCATTTCACCATTGAATATGATGTTAGCTGTGGGTTTTTCATATATACACTTTATCATGTTGAGGAAGTTTCCTTCTATTTCTGTCTTTTGAAGTGTTTTTTTATCAAGAAAGGTTGCTGTATTTTGTCAAATGCTTTTTCTGCATCAAGAGATGATCATGTGATTTTTTTCTGTCAATTTGTTAATGTGGTGTATGACATTGATGGATTTTCTTATGTTGAACCATCCTTGCATACCAGGGATGAAACCCACTTGATCATGGTGTATAATTTGTTTGATGTGCTGTTGGATATGATTAGCAATATTTTGTTGAGGATTTATCATCCAGATTCATTAGAGAGATTGGTCTGTAGTTTTCTTTTCCGGTGGCATCTTTATGTTGCTTTGATATTAGGGTGATTTTGTTATCATAGAATGAGGTAGGTAATGTTCCCTCCATCTTTTGGAAGAGTTGAAGCAGGACTGGTGTTCTTTCCAGAATCATTGGTAGAATTCACCCATGGAGCCATCTGGTCCTGGGCTTTTCTTAGTTGGGAGGTTTTTGATGACTCATTCAATAATTTTTTTTAAAGATTTATTTTTTATTTATTATATATCCCCCCATTTCTGCTTGTTCTTGCTGTGTTCATTTTTTGTGTCCTTCTGTGTCTGCTTGTCTCCACCCACTGTGGCGACCCGCTGAGTCAGCTCACCGCGCGGCGGCCTGCCTGCTCGTGACAGCTTACCCTGCTCGCGGGGGCTTGCCCTGCCTGCAGCGGCTTTGCCCTGCCCGCGGCTTTACCCTGCCTGCGGCCCCAAACCCGGGGCCTCCCATGTGGTAAACCGGAGCCCTACCAATTGAGCTACAGCCTGTTCCCGACGCATTCAATATTGTTACTTGTGATTGGTCTGTTGAGTTCATCAGTGTTTTCTTTTGTCAATGTAGGCTGCTTGTGTGTTTCTAGAAATGTGTCCATTTCATCTAAGTTATCTATCTTGTTGGCTTATAATTTTTCAAAGTATCCTCTTATGATATACTTCATTTCTGTGGGATCAGTGTTGACTTCCCTTCTCTTGTTTTTTATTTTATATATTTGCATCTTCTCTCTTTTTTCCTTTGTTAGGTTAGCTAAGGGTTTGTTAATTTTATTAATCTTCTCACAGAACCAGCTTTTGGTTTTGTTAATTTTTTCTAGTATTTTTTAAATTCTCAATTTCATTTAGTTCTGCTCTAATCTTTGTTATTTCCTTCTTTCTTTTTGCTTTGGGGTTAGTTTGTTGTTCTTTTTCTAGTTCCTCCAGCTGTGCAGTTAGGTCTTTGATTTTAGCTCTTTCTTCTTTTTTAATGTAAGCATTTATGGTTATAAATTTTCCTCTCAGCACTACTTTTGCTGCACCCCATAGGTTTTGATATGTTATGTTCTTATTTTGACTAGTTTCAAGGTAGTCACTGATTTCTTTTGCAATTTCCTCCTTGACCCACTGGTTGTCTAAGAGTGTATGGTTTAACTTCCATAACTTTGTGCCTATTCTGTTTCTCTGCCCCTTATTAACTTCCAGCCTCATTCCATTGTGGTCTGAGAAATTACCTTGTATAATTTCAGCCTTTCTGAATTCATTGATACATGTTCTGTGGCCTAGGATGTGGTCTATCCTGGATAATGATCCATGTGCATTCAAAAAGAATGTATATCCTGCTGTATTTGGGTGTAATGTTCTGTATATTTCTATTAGGTCTAGATTCCTCTAACATATTACTCAAGGTCTCTGTTTCTTTATTGACCCTCTGTTGAGATGTTCTGTGTAATGTTGATAAAGGTGTATTAAAGTCCCCCAGTATAATTGTAAAGGTTCCTGTTTCTCCAGTTAGTTTTTCCAATGCTTGTCTCATGTATTTTGGGACACCCTGGTTAGGTGCATAGATCTTTATGATTGTTCTTTCTTTTTGATAGATTATCCCTTTGATTAATGTATTGTCTTTTACAATTTAATATATTGTCTCTTACAATAGTTTTGCATTTAGAGTCTTTGTCCAATATTAGTATAGCTACTCCTGCTCCTTTTAGTTTATTGTTTGCATGTAAAATCGTTTTCCAGCCATTCACTTGCAACCTCCTTGCTTCCCTGGGTTTAAGGTGAGTTTCTTGTAGACAGCATATAGATGGGTCATATTTCTTTATCCTTTCTGCTACTCTGTGACTTTTGATTGGAGAGTTGAATGCTTTAACATTCAGTGTTATTCCTGTTAAGGCAGTATGTATATTCATCATTTTTCTTTAATTTTGTATATGCCATATATTTTTTTCTCCTTTTAGTTATTCTTACTAGTAATTTTCCTTTCTACACTCTCCTCCAACCGTCTCTCTCCTGTTTTTTCCTTTCAACCTGGAGAACTCACTCTAGTATTTCTTGAAGGGCAGGTTTCTTGTTGACAAACCCTCTTAATTTCTGTTTATCTGTGAATATTTTGAACTCTCCCTCATTTTTGAATTCCAACTTAGTTGGATACAGAATTCTTGGCTGGCAGTTTTTTCTTTTATCACCTTAACTATGTCATACCACTGCCTTCTCGCCTCTGTGGTTTCTGATGAGAAATCAGTGCTTAATCTTATCAAGCTTCCCTTGTATGTGATGGATCTCTTTTCTCTTGCTGCTTTCAGTATTCTTTTTTGTCATACATGTTTTGATAAGTATACATCTTAAGGTAGGCCTGTTAGAATTTATACTGTTTGGATTATGCTGTGCTTCCTGGACATGTACAGCCATGTCCCTCAAAAGAATTGAGAAATTTTCAGCCATTATTTCCTCCCATACTCCTTCTTCCTCCTTTCCCTCCCCTCTCCCTCTGGGATGCCTAAAATGCATATGTTTGTGCATTTCATGTTGTCATCCAATTCCCTGAATCCCTGCTGAATTTTTCTGTCTTTTTATCTATCTGTTCTACTATCCATGATTTCAGATATATTATCTTCTACATCACTAATTCTTTCCTCTGCTTGTTCAAATCTGCTGCTGTGTGCTTCCAGATTTTTAATTTCTTGCTTTGTGCCATTAGTCACCATCAGATCTGTTATCTTTTCAGGTATGTTTACAATTTCTTCTGTATGTTCCCCCAGTGTCTTCTTAATATCCTTTATCTCTTCTTTCACTTCATTAAGTTGATTCATTATATTTGTATGGACATCCTTGATTAGTTTTTCCACATTCTGCTTCTCTTCCTGTTTTTTAGTTTGTTCATTAGACTGGGCCATATCTTTCTGTTTCTTAGTATGACTTTTAATCTTTTGCTGGTGTCTGGGCATCTGTTTATCTTTTTTTTTTTTAAGATTTATTTTTATTTATTTATATATCCCCCCCCTTGCTGCTTGTGCTTGCTGTGTTCATTTGCTTTGCATTTTTCTGTGTCTGCTTGTCTTCTCCTGCTGCGCCATCCCACTGAGTCAGCTCACCGTGCCGCAGCTTGCCTTCTCCAGGAGGTCCCGGGAACCAAACCTGGGGCCTCCCATGTGGTAAACCAGAGCCCTACCAATTGAGCCACAGCTGGTTTCCACATCTGTTGATGGGCTTATTCAGATAGTTGGCTTCTCTTTCTACTCTAGGGTTTTATTTTGTTTTGTTTTGTGTTAAAGTTCTTCTTTGACACCTGGTTCCACTTATTCTATAACCTTGCAGTTGTCTGTGTTTCCTGAAAAAATATTAAGACCATAGAAAAGGAAGGAAAGGAGAAGAGAAAAAAAAGTAATAAACCCACAAGGTGGAAAATGAACCTTAAGAGAACCAGGAATAAGAGAAAAAATAAATAACGAATAAAAGTGAAAAATCATAAAAAGTAACATGGATTAAGAATAAAAAATGTGGTGTGAAAAAGAGAAAGAAACAGGAAAAAGGATAGAATAAAATAAAAGACTAGAACGGTAAGAGAAGAAAGAACATGAGGCCCTAACAAGAGAAGGTGGAATGGAATAAAGGCAATGAAAGAGGGAAAAATGAAAGAAAGAAAAGGAACTAAGGAGAAAAGAGGAAAAAGGAAAGAAAAAAAGCAAAAACTACAGAAAAAAACCCCAGAAAAAACAGGCTTCCCTCTCAGGCCATTTGCAACTATCTAAGGCTGCCCATGCTCACCAATCTCCTTGCAAGCCTGCCCCCCCCCCCGCCCCACCCAGTAAGGTACCCAGGTGTAGAGAGAGGAATAAAGAATAAAATTTTAAAAATAAAAAATCAAATAATCTAAACAGAAGTATCAGCCTAAATTCTCTGTCTTGAGGCTGTTTGTCCTTCAACTCTTGCTCCCTGCAGCTCCTGGGGTACCTGCCTCCATCTCCTATATTACTTAGGACAGTTGGGCTTTTTTTT
>PVKH010024004.1:0-13728 GCA_004027955.1 Chaetophractus vellerosus
GGTACCAGCTGTTCTAGTCAGGGTTCTCTCGCGAAACAGAATCAACACGAGATCTCTGTTAAAAATATAAGATTTTATAAGAGTCTCTCACGTGACCGTGGGGATACACAAGTCCAGGTTCCATCAGCAGGCTGCAAGCCAGGGTCTCCTATGAAAGACTGATGAAGCGTCCTCGATGAGTTTGCTCCGATGAAAGACTGATGAAGGGTCCTCGATGAGTTCCTGGGAGAAGTTCGCTGTCAAAGGACGATCTGGGAAATTCTCTCCGAATGTTGAAATCAGTTCCCTTTTATAAGCAGTCAACTGAATGGATAATAGCGTCATCCATTCTTCATCCAATCTTGCTGATTGATGCAGATGCAATTAGCCCCAGGCTTGCTGGACCCAACAGCTGGGCACAATTACCTGGCCAAGTTGACACATTAGCCTAGCCATCACACATGGTAATTCTAAATTTAACTTTTGAGGAGACATTTAACTGTTTATCACAGTGGCTACATCCTTTTACTTTTCCATCTGCAACATATGAGACGCCTGTTAGATTTAGTCTTATGTGCCTGGCTTCATTCACTTACAATGTTCTCAAAGCCATCCATGTTGAAGCATCTATCAGTACTTCATTCCTTTCCATGGGCTGATAAATATTAGTGTATGGTATATCACATTTGTTTATCCATTCATCAGGTGGTGGGCATTTGGTTTGTTATCACATTTGGCTACTGTGAATAATACTGCTACACAGATTTGTATGAAAATTTTTGTGTGGACATGTGTTTTCATTACTCTGGGAATATACCTACAAGTGGATTTGCAAGATCACTGGATAACCCTAATTTTTTGTCATTAGAGGAAATTTCTGACTGTTTTACAGAAACAGCTACCACATTTTACATTCCACCCAGCAATGTAAGGGTGTTCTGATTTCAACATGTCCATGCCAACACTTGTAGTTATCTGACTTTTTCATTCCAGCCATCCTAATGGGTAAGTGGAATCTTACTGCGATTTATTTGCATTTTCCTGATGACTCTTGACATTGAACATCTTTTCATATGCTTATTGGTCATTTGTGTATCTTCCTTCAAAAATATTAATTAAGGTCTTTTGCTCATTTTTAATTGGGTTGTGTTTCTTTGTTTATTATTGATATATGTGTTCTTTATATACTGAAGATTCAAGTCTCTTATCAGATATAAGATATTGCCATTATGATGGTTGCTGCTACATTTCTTGATATATACTTTGAAGCACAAGGTTTTACTTTTGATGAAAACCACTTTTATTTTATTTTATTTTATTTATTTTATTTTATTTTATTTTATTTGTGGCTAGTATCATATCTAAGAATCTTATACCAAATATCAGATCATGAAGGTGAACCCCTATGTTTTCCTCTAATATTTTTATAAGATAAACTCTTTCATTTCAGTCTTTGACTGAATTTTTGTCCATTTTTCTATATGGTGAAGGATAGGGGCCTAAGTTTATTCTTTTCTATGTGAATATCTTGTCATCCAGCTCCATCTTTTACAAAAAACTCTTTCCATTGAATGGTATTGGTAACCTTGTGAAAATCATGTTCCCACAGATGTACAATTTTATTTCTGGACTTTCAATTCTATTCCATTCATCTCTGAGTTTATTCTGGTGCTGAACCACAGTATCTTGAACCATTGCTTTGTTCTAAGTTTTGAAGTCAAGAAGTATGAGTCCATCTATTTTGTTCCTTTTCAAGATTGTTGGGTCCCTTGCAATTCCATATGGTTTCTAAAACTAGTTTGACAATTTCTACAAAGAAATCAGCTAGGGTATTGGAAAGGATCACATTGCATCAATAGATCAGTTTGAAAGTATTGCTGTTTTAATAACATTAATCCTTCTGATCCATGAATGTAAAATGGGTTTCCATTTAATAAAATCTTCATTAACTACTTTCAACAATGTTTTGTAGATTGTAGTGAATAAATTTTGCACATCTTTTTTTTTTAAAGATTTATTTATTTTATTACATATCTCCCCTTCCCCCCGCTGTGGCGACGCGCCTAGAGTGGTCACTGCGCAGGCGTGGCTTTCCCCGCTTGTGGGCAGTCTCTGCGTCTGTTCACCGCTGGCGCTTGCTTCAGTTCGCGGGTGGCTGGCTGCGCTCCATCTGTGGGCGACCTGCCCTGCCCGTGGCGGCTCTTGCCCTGTCCGTGGCAGCTTCTTGCCCTGCCCATGGCAGCTCCGGCCCACCCATGGCGGCTTGCCATTCTCAAGGCAGTCTGCCCGCTAGGAGAGGTCCCCGGGAATCGAACGCAGGGCCTCCCATGTGGTATGCCGGCGCCCTATCCACTGGGCTATTGAGCCGCCCCCTTGCACATCTTTTGTTAAATTGATTCCTAATTACTTTTTAAAATTTTTGATGCTATTGTAAAGTGGCAAGAGTGAAGAATCTTACCTTGTTTCTGATCTTAGAGGGTAGACATCTAGTCTTTCATCATTAACTGTGATGTTAAATGAATTTTGTATTCACGGGATAAATCCCACTTGATCATGTAGAATTCTTTTTATGCTACTAGATTCAACTTGCTAGTATTTCATTGTGATATTCTCAGCACTTTGTAATAGAGGACCATTCTTGTGTTTGTTCTATTAACCACAGTCATTATCCACCACCGAAAACACTATGTTATACTGCCACTAGATTATCATCTGGCTTCCTTTCAATTGTCATTAACCTCTCTAGTTTATGCCATTATATTCACTATGTTACCATCAACTCTATCCATTTCACCATATTTATAGTTCACCTTGTTAAACAGTCTGTATACATTCATCATCAGCTCCCCCTTCTCATCCCACATTCTAATTCCTGGTAACCTATACTCTAGAGCAGGGTTTCTTAAACATTTTTATTCCATGGACCCCTTTATCAGTCAAGTGAAAAACATGGACCCCTTCTCAGTATGTAGATGCAGATAGTTTTATGACACTCAACATCAACATGCCTTTAAATTGAATTTTAGGATTATTCAAAATTACATTTTACAACTTCACCATAATTTCAATACCTGATAACCTAACATGGTTAGGCATCTGTTCAAATGGTCATATTTGGCAAATATTTAGAAATTTGAGTTTTCCCACAGTATCATAAAATGATCTCCATCATCTTTACCAATCTTTTTGTAGGCAGTTATCCACTGCACTCAGAACACCCTACATCAAAATAAAAATCATACTAAGTCCACACTATACTGTGTATTATTTAATGAATATATCACACCTGCATTGACACATCCCCATAAGAATAATGATTTTTTAATGCATGAAGTAAAATTACAAAGGAAATCAATTACATATATTGAAATAAAGTTACTGAAATAAAAAACATGTGATATAATACTATACATATGTGCTTCTTTCTTAACACATTAAGTAATAATCTAATGCATGAAAAATATAGGAAAGTTAAAGTTAAATTTTATGTTTTAAAAGACATGTCAATTTGTAGACTGTTGTTTATCTTGAATAAGAATATTAAACTGTGGTGTAGTATGTGACAAGGCAACATGCCTATCATGTTGGACATCTAATCCAGTTCAATTGTTTGTTTTCATTGTTACAAGTGTTGAAAATCCCAATTCAGAAAGATATATTGCTGCAAATGGAATCAAAGCTTCCATAGGTCACTTTATAAGACAAGAATAGGTTTCTCTCAGGGAAAACCAGAATTCTCCAAGGCTTTTTGAGTTGAACTCCTGTTTCACTAAGGAAAATGCAGAGATCCAAAACATGAATAAAGATTAGGAATTTATTTGATATTTGATGTGTATATGATCTGACATTAATAAACAGTCAAATAATCACAATTACTGATTAGTCACATATAGTGTAATAAACCAATTAGATAGTACAAATATAAATGAAAGTATATTTACAAACACTCACCAAATGTGGCAAAACCCAACATTTGGTCTTTCCCAAGGCTAAAAAGTCCCATTTGACAGCTGGCCAGAGCCCCAATCAGAATCAAGGTCTCAGGCAGAGCATTCTTTCCTGGGTGAGATTTCAACCAGCAGTCAAGGGGCTGCTCTTTTTAAGGAGCTCTGTAACTTCAGAACTCTTGCCAATTTTGCAACTCATGATTGATTACCACATTCTGAGATGATAGTGCCTGTCCATGGGGAAGTGGCCAATCCCCCAAGGAGTGACACATAGTCTCTGAAGCATCCTGTTCTAAAGGGCACTAATATTCATGGAACTTTGAACAGGAACATAAGGCCATTGTATAGTTAAAATAAGGACACAGGTCCCCAAGCACATCCTCATTCCACAGCTAAGTTATTTAACAACAAAATAATGTTACATTCCTGAGGCAGGAAAGGTCTTTAAGCATGTTCACATCTATTTCTTTCATGTGCCTTCTCCTACATGCCCAAAGAAATTACATTATACTTTAACTTCTTGTTCACAGTCCTTCCCCCAAAATAATATTGAATATATATAAACTCCAGGTTTAGCAAGATTTTTGTCCTAAGATCATTGAGTTCATATTTGGTTAAGTCAACATCTTTCATACAGTTTATATCAGAAAGAAAATGATTGCATATCCATGGTTCAATTTTCATGTCATCAGGATAGAAATAACTAAGTTCTGTAATGTTTCCAAGGTTTTGCAGGTATCTCTTTACTAAAAGATGGCAGACAATTTTGTACTTCAACTCATTCTTGGTAAAGCACTTCCTCCAACATTGGAAAGTTTGCAAGAATGCTGGCCTCTACTCTCTTCTTCCATATTGGTAACATGCCCAGGAAATTTGTAACATTTTGGCAACATCCATAATGGTGACTTCGTGACTTTGAATGGAAATGTTTATCTCATTCATATAGTGAAAAATATCTGCCAGGTAAGCCAACCCATGAATAAAATCCTTTCTTTCAAAATGCTCTAAGCGTGGGTTTTCTTTTTCTTTCAGAAAATTCAAACTTCTGCCCTTAGATCAAACAAATGCTTTAAGATTTGTCTTCTTGAAATCCAGCACACTTCTGGGCAGTAGAGGACTTCATATTCTGCTTCCAGTTCCTGACAAAATCTTTTAAAAATACAATGATTCAGAGAACTTTTCTTGATAAAATTGATAACTTTTATGGCTGTTGACCAAACTTCTTTCAGGGTTGTTGGAAGTGTCTTTGTTGCCAATGCATGTCTGTGTAAACAGCAATGAGTGATAATTTGAGGAGCTTCTTTTTTTACTAAAGTAGCAGAACCAGATGTATTACCAAGCATCACAGGAGGTCCATCAATGCAAAGATAATGAAGGTTTTCTTTCCAATCAAAGTTTTATTTGTGAAAATAACTTTTTACCATTTCAAAAATATTGATGGCCTTCATATTTTCCTAAAGAGACTCACAAAATAAGAATTCTTCATTGATGGCTTCAGCATGCTCATAGCAAATAAAACCAAGGAGCTGGCTATATTAAGAGATGTCTATAGTTTCATCCAATTGCATACTGAAGGGGAATGATGAAGCTGCCAATTCCTGGATGATCTGTTTTAAAATATTAAAAGACATATCAACTATTCTAGAATGTGTTACAACATTTGATGAGGTAACCACTTCCAGTTTCCTCCTCTGTTCCAGGCCACACACCAATTTGACCATTTCCAGTGCACATGGCTTTGCCAACATCTCTCCAATAGTGTGGGGCTTCTTTTGCTTGGTTACCTGGTAAGCAATTGTTTAGGATGCTTCAAGCAGAGTCTTTTGTGAAATGGCAAATCGAAGTTTTGGAAGTGTCCCTGATTTTTCAAATTGAAAATTTTTTTGCATGAAAAAACTCATGTCTTTAGATGACTTTTCAGCATGGACTGACATGAAATGGTCTTTCAGTTTTGCTGTCTTCATATTTTGTTTGCAGAATTTTTTTTCCAAGCAAAGAACATTTCAGTTTTTTTAGTTCCATCACATTCATTAATACAAGTAAAACTAAATAATACATAGCTTTTATCATACTTCCTTTTCTTTGACACTTCAACTTAAATTTGACCTGTAAAATAAAATATGTAATTTAATTGATAGTTTTTAACTCTCAGTATTTTGTAAGGCTTTTAAGTAATTTGATAAATATGCATATAAATAAGTAATTTTTAACTCTCAGATAAACATGTGGATTGCAGCAGTAGATCAAGGTTCATGTCTTTCTGGAATTTGGTATCTTTCCTGGAATTGCACATAAAGGTGCAGATTTCAGAACCTTCCTAGAAACCTAGCAGTAAAAGAAAAATGTATAATACATGTGGTCATTTATAGACATCACTAGGATCACAGATGGTTATATGCCACAATATCAACAACTGAAAAACATAAATGTTGATTGAATGAATTGACAAATTCAGTGGGTGTGCCTGACTTACACTTATAGCCAGTGAATCTATTCATGATAAAAGTAACCTACTTGTGAAAAGTTATGAATTCTCATTTCAACTGACCAGTTTTGTAAAATTTTAACAAACAATGAAAACAACTTACTTTCACTCATTTGTTAACAAATAATTGTAGTCAGGGAAATACTTGAATGTAACAAAGTCACTGGGCAACCCATGTGTGAATGTGCAACTTCACCATTTGGTACCTGAGTGACTACTAAGCACTGAGTTGCCAGCACGGATTAGGTAAGAAACAGATAGATTGCTCAAGCTGGCAGGAAAAGTATGCACATTTTCTCTGCACCACAAAAGTGACCATGTTGTCTGGATAAAATGTGCAACATCTTTGTGTTTCTCACACAAGACAATTTTGACCTGTCATTTTTCATGTTTTGGTTATTAATTATAATGTCATAACCATTTCTTTGATATGATTGGTGACCTAAAAAGGCAGCTGACATCACGGTTAACAAATTTGCAATACAAGTTGCTTGGTCAAAATCAGTAATAATCACACAGCATGGGTTGAATGTGTTGTGTATTTCAAGCATGTTTATTTCATGAGGTTATATTTTTCACTTTGAATTTTAAATTTTTTTTGTTATAATTACATTGATTGTAACTGTGCTGAGTGAAATTTTTGATGTCTATATCTTATGGCCACTCTGTGATTTAGCCTCACAAAATGACACCCCTATACTTCAGAAGATCAAAGATACTGCTTGGGATATCTTTTTCTGTTTGTTACCAAATAGTTTGTACACAGCAGGTCTGTGATCACGTGTGATCTAGCATTGGGTCTAACAACTACAATAATTTCAAAATATGGGTGAGTGTAAGCACTATTTTGAGATATGCGGCAACTGTAATATGATATGAAATGAATACTAGTGTAAATTAGTGCATACATTAATAAGTGAAGAAATGCTAGATTTCAGTTAGAGCTCAGAGAAAATAAAAACTGGTTCTTTTCTATTCAAGCCCACAGACCTGAAATTTTTTCGTGGACCCCTGGTTAAGAACTCCTACCATAGAGGCAGGACTGAAACTTGATCTGAGCCTTCAGGGGCTCTTCTAGAGCTGAGCATACATTTGGTACTGAAACTTGAGCTGAGCATGCATTTGGGCTTAATCTAGAGCTAACAGTTCAGGTGAGATTTAAACTAGTTTTAAGCATGCAGGTAAGGCTTAAACTGGAACTGACCATGCAGGTGGAGCTTGAAATAGAATTAACCTCACAGACCGGACTTAAAATTGATCTGATCATGCAGGTGGGGCTTAAACTTGATCTGAGCCTGGAGGCCTATTTTTCTATAGCTGACCTTGCAAACAATATTATCCAGAGTTTTTTGTGTAGGTAGGGCTTAATCTAGAGCTAACCAAAGAAGAAGTACTGAAACTAGATCTGAGCAGGCAGGCAGGATTTAAACTAGAGGTGACTATGGAAGCAGAATTTAATTTAGAGCTGACCAAGTAGGCAGGGCTTAAACTAGAGCTTGTCATGCAGGTTGGGCACAACCTAGAGCTGAATCATGCTGTGGAAACTTAAACTAGAGCTGGTCACATAAACAGGGCTTCCTGTTTCACCAAGCCAGCAACTAGAGTAACCCTGTTAAACCAAAGTCTGACATGTTAGGCTGCTGCATAAAACCCTCTACAGGATCCCCCCTGCTCAGAGCTTTAGTTCCTATTGTCAGCCACAAAATCCTACAGACTCAGGTTCTGGCATAGCCCCTGTTCTAGGCATGGGACTCCATTCACCCTGGAAGCTGCTGGGCACAGTCTAGTAGAGGCCTCAGCAAGGTATGAACCAGCCTTGGCTCCAACTATGAATTCTCAGGACAGCCTCCCTGGTCACCTTAGCCACATCTCCACACACACCAAACACAATTTTCCATCCTCCTGCTCTGCTCTCTTTTTCTCCATTTCAGCTGAATTTTCTTATTTACTGTCTGCCTCCCCAACTGTGGTGTGAGCTCCAGGAGGGTAGGGTTTTGTCTAATTCCTGTAGTGTTTTCATGACCAAGAATATCATATAAATGAAAAATAATAGTTAAATGAATTATTAAAAGAAAAATATGAGAGATAAAATTGGCACAGTGCTCATTAAAATAAGAAAGACTCCCCAAGATTATAATAGGATCCAAAAGTAGTGAAATTTGGTAAACAGACATTTGTTTTGTGTTTTTTATATATGTTTTTTATTTTCCAATTAAGGATAGTAAGTAGCACTAAGAAAAAAGGTTACCTTTCACTGTGGCTTCTTTCTCTTCTTTTATTGTTGTCAGAAGTAAAAGATCACTTCTCAAGAAATCTCATGGAATGAGGGTGCCTCTGGGGTGCTGGGGTCCCTTCCATTTCCCAAATGAGGAGATTGAGTTCTAAAGGATGCACATGAGTCACCTGGAGACACAGCTGTTTGGGACAGTATAGCTCACCCTGGCTCTGCCCCCTCTGAGGACTAATCCAGGGCTCCTCATCCTCAGTTTAAACCCAGGCCTCTGCAGACCTGCTAGGGACAGAGGAGCTGAAGGCAGGAGCACAGGCACAGATAGGCCCTGGGGACTCCTGCTGGATGTGGGCAGTGTAAAACTCCCATGAAAATGTTCCATGATGATTCATTTCATGAACAATCAGAAGGCTGTGGTTCACTTCTGGTATTCAGACGAGGCAGCCCTGGATGCTAACATGGGTTTAAACACTTCTATGTAGGTAGGCTCCAGGAAGGGGTTAATAATTTTTCTGCATTTGTGTAAATGTTGCTGCCCCCCTTCACCTCACACCCCTTGTCCTCAGGCCCCTGGTCTGTCCTATCAGGATGACTGGATAAGTCCTGGGGTAGGAGTTCTATCATGGATCTGCAGTCAGCAAATGCAAAGTGGACTCTTGGAGAGACCTTCTCTGACAGTGAGGGGCTCTGGCTGGCAATTCCTGACCAGCAGAGGCTGTTGGGTATTGAAGGATCCCAGCTGATTGGGAAGTCACCCCTGGGAGCATCTTGATATTTGTGCTACCAAAAGCAAACCTTGAGTCAAAAGGGCCTGGGTGCACCAGTTTATTTTGTAGACAAAACCAGAAAGTGCATGGGATGGGGTGTGAAGGCAAGGCTCAGGAAGAGAAGAACCCTTATAATAGGCATGGCAAAGCACTGGTCACACCATGGCGCCTGGGCTCAGGGCTGCTGAGGAGCTGGTGGCCACCCCTGAGTAAGCTAGAAGTCTGTTCAGGCAGCCAGCCCTCCTCCTCAGCAAGGGCTGCCCCTTATGTGGCCTGCCACACCTTGAACAGAGCCCTAAATATTGGCCCTTTCAGGCTGTGCTGGTGGCAGGTGAGGTTGCACCTGCAATGCTGGGAAGACATGGCATGGAGGGAAGCTAAGAGGTACAGGTGCTTGGTATTGGCTGTATATAAACTCATAGGCCAGCATGGACACCCTGAGAGGGGTAGAGGCAGAAGCTCACAGCCCTCAGGGCACTGAACTTACCTCAGTGTAGTTGAGGCCAGCTGGCATGTCATAGGAGGCAGGAACTGGGCTTCCTGGAGGCCTGCAGAGGGGATCCTGTGCCTTGAAGGGTGGAGAGGGACCTGCTGTCCAGCCCTCAGGTCTGCTGCTGTGTGCAGCTCCCAGGCCTGCAGAGACCCCAGGTGCAGGGCTCCAGGAAGGAGCAGGAGGACAGGCTGCAGAATGGGGGCCCAGTGCAAAGTGAAGTGTGAGCCCCATGTTCACAAAGCAGGCAAAGTTCCATTAAAGCTTCTAAAATATGACGTGTTTGTGCAATCTCTCTCTTGAGCTGCCATAACATTAAATTTGCTATTTAATCTGTTGTTCCCTTAGGCACAGGAATACACACAGGGTGAGTGCAGAGTCTCACAGGCAGTGGAGCCCTACCCTGACTCAGCACACATGCACAAGGCCCATCTGGGTACCCCCCTGACAGCTATCAGAACCACAAGCCATGCTCTGGCTGAGCCAGGGGCAGGCAGGTATTCACAGCCCACACCTGAGCTGTCACTGACCATTGGCCCTTCCCGCTGCACTGGAGACCTGCACCCCTGACACCTGCAGTGGATCCAGGCCTGGAGACACCACCCCACCCAGGCTGCTGAGACTCACAGAGGTGCAGTGGGTGCAGGGGACCTGGATACCAGGGCAGACCAAGCAACCCAGGGACCTCATTCCAAACAGGACCTTCTGGAAACATCCTATAAGGGGGCAGGTACCTGCATGGGGGAGGGCTGTCCCAGAAAGGGGGAGGGGTGTGACCTGCATCTCCATGATCCTGGCAGGAACAGGGTCACAGGACACAGCTGATGTAGGTGTTAGAAAGATCAATGGTTTTGTTTAAAGTTTACCTTTCTAACTTTCAACCAAATTTTGCATTCACAGATTTAAAATGCAAGATCAGTTCAGAATTCTTAGCTACAACAGCCACAGGACATTCCCCACCTTCCTAACATTTCCTTTCCCCACACACCCTTTTCATATTAGGCCACTTCTATATCTCCTCATAATTTTCCTTGGTGCTGTTACTGACATTTCTCCTCCTTCCTAGACTTGCCCTGTATTTTTCTCAGCCTGGGGTCACCTTAACAGAGGTGATGGCTCCTTTGTCCTGTAATTTGTTGCCTAATAGATTTTATCCTGATGCATTGTTTCTTTGCAAGTGTCCTCAGCTAAATTTTGTTCTTTTTCCTTTACTCTCCCTAGTTTCATTGTTCAAGCATGGTCCTGCTTTCTTTTTGCTATCCCCTCTTTCTATTAGGTGGGTTATCTTTCATCAGCTTCCAGTCCAGATATTTTGCCCTTTTTCCCCATTAGAATAGGAAATGATATATCTGACATCTGAAAACTTGGATGTCAATATATTAGCTATTCTTTATTTAATGTAGCTGTTTGATTAAAAATTAATTTTTAATAAAATGCAGTTCATTTGCTCTACCCAACTTTCAAGAGAAAATAAATGTAACTCAGTTATAAGAATAAAAGGAATTCAGAACATTCATCTATTCCTCTTAGCAGATAGAATCATATCAGTGTCTGAATGTTTGTAAGGCCTCCCTGACTCAGTATATGTTTTTCCATTACCCCTAGACATAATCCCCAGGAGTGGCAGTTTATTTTCATGCTGATTCTTAGATGTTTATCCCACTTAAAAGTTACAAGGATTATATTAAAATGTTTGAATTAGGTATTCTCTTTTCTGTAGGGTTTTATTTAATTGCTGTTTTTGTGTGTGTGTTAAGTTTTCTCTTTGACATTTTGTTCTTCTTATTCTATTTCATTGCTATTGTCTACATTCCCTTGGAGGAAAAATTAAGGCCAGAGAAAGTGAAAGAGGTAAGAAAAGTAAAAGGATAATAGGAATAATAATAGTAATTGTAGAAGAGCACCATTTAAGACCTTGGAAAATGAATATTTAACTCTCATAAGCAGTGAAGAGTAATAGGAATAAAATAGTGGGGTACCAAAAATGAAATGGGAAACCAAATGGAGCAAAACATATAGACTGAATTAAAATGCCAGTATAATGAGAAGAGAGGGAAAGAGAAAAGAAAAGACAAAAAGAAAAAAAAACTTAAAAGAAAGAAAACAGGATAGATTTGGTAGAAATAAAAATCAGAAAAATTGAGGACTAAACAAAGAGAGGTGGAATGTAAGAACAACAGAAAGCAGAAGATAGAATGATGAGGGAAGGAATAGAGATAGTGCTGGTATACAAAATCTGTCTACACAGAAAAGAGGAAATCAAGGAAGAAGAAATACAATAATCAAGCATCAAGCCAGCAGCACCTTGAGGAATTTATCTCTTCATCCAGCTCCCTCCAGATTGATGCCCTGAAGCCTTCTACTCTGTGGGTTCCCAAAACAGCTCACTTCAGCAAGATCTTGCCCCTACTCAGCCATTTTTGTGAGAGAGATCTGCCTATGTTCCTATGAAAGAAAAAATATTAGGACCAGAGAAAAGGAAAGAGATAGGAAGACAAAGAGAATAATAGTAATGGTAATAGTAAAAGGTAAGAGAGAAAATGTACAAGACCTAGGAAATTGAAAAATTAACACAAGTAAGAAGCACAGAGGAATAAGATTAGGAAAGTGGAATAGAAACAATGAAACAAGAAACAGAATAAAGAAAAAATATATAGAATGAAATAAAATGTTGTAATGGTGATAAGAGGGTAAAAGAAAATAGAAAAGAGAGAAAGGAAAAAGTAAAAAAGAGAAAGTATACAGAGAAAAAGGGAGAGGAGAAATACAAACAAGAAAAGATGGAGCCCAAATAAAAGAGGTGGAAGGAAAGAACAATGGAAAACAAATGATATAAGGATTAAGGAGTGAAAAGAAATAGTGTATGTAAAATAGATCAGTAACCAAAAGAATAAAAGAAAATAAAAGAAATAGAAACATGCAGAGAAAGAAAGGGAGGGGATGCAAAACAAGCAAGAATCAAGAGAGCAGCAACTCACTTTTTAAAAAAAGGAGACAGAAGGAAATAATAATAATAAACACGGAAAAACAGCCTTCTTTCCACCAGTCTCATTTTCCAAGGGCTTTCACGTTGTCCTTGCTGACATGTTCTTTCCTTCTCTATGCATGAATGGCCTGAAGGATGGTCTTCTCAGGCCTTTACTGCCAGTGAATGGTGCAGGCAGGGGGTTGGATGGTGAAGGAAGGATTAGAGCCATGGAAAATAAAATACAGATTGTAAAACAATTCAGAACACCAATGACTCCAAATTTGAATGAAATGGACAAAGCTTTAACTAAACTGACAAAGGAAAACAGTATGAGGGCACAAATAATTAAATACTGAAATGAAAGGGGAGGAATTACTACTTCTCTCACAGAAATAAAAATGAATTGTAGGAGAATACTATGAAAAACTATAAACCAACAAATAAGTTAACACAGATGAAAATGAGAAACTCCTAGAAATACCCAAAATACCTATACTGACTCAAGAAGAAATTGAAGAACTCAACAGACCAATAACTGGTAAAGAGATTGAATCAATAATCAATACCTTACAAAAAAGATAAGCCAGGACTAGATGGCTTCAGTGGTAAATTTTACCTAACATTCCAAGAAGAATTATCACCAATTTGCTCAAACTCTTCCAAAAACATGAAGAGGTGGATACATCCCCTACACATTCTATGAGGATAACATCACCCTAATTGAAAAAGCCAGATAAAGATACCACAGGTAAAGAAAATTGAAGATTAATATCTCATATGTAAAAATCATCAACAAAATGTTAGCAAGCTGAATTCAACATCACATTAAATGAATTATGCACCAAGATCAAGTGGAACTAAT
>PVKH010024005.1:0-13732 GCA_004027955.1 Chaetophractus vellerosus
CGACCTGCCCTGCCCGTGGCGGCTTTTGCCTGTCCGTGGCAGCTTTCTGCCCTGCCCACGGCGGCTCTGGCCCGCCCATGGCGGCTTGCCATTCTCAAGGCGGTCTGCCCGCTAGGAGAGGTCCCCGGGAACCGAACCCAGGGCCTCCCATGTGGTTTCCCAGCGAGCTCTTTATCCACTGAGCTATCTAGCCGGGCCCTTTTGAAGAACCTTTGAATCACAGAAGGGTTACAACTGGGGCAGGAGAACATCATTGGTGTGGGGCATCAGTGATGGGGACACATGGGAGGAAGTTCACCTGGGCATACATATAAGGTATATAAAAATGTTCAAATGTTCATGGGGCATTGTCACAGTGGGTTGAGACTCACACAGTAACTGAGAGAATATTGAATTCCCATCCTGGAGAGTTCTGCCACATCCTCTAACGGAGCAGCAACAGTCCCCCAAGTGCAGGGACAATGACTGGCGAAGGAGGATAATCCACTGATGGGCCCGTGATATTGGTGACTATACTTATGAGCCTTTGCTCTTGAAATTGAAACTTAGCCTATTGTTGTGGGGTGCCTAAGAGTTACCTCCTGAGAGCCTCCTTGTTGCTCAAATGTGGCCTCTCTCTATGCCAAACTCAACATATAAATGCATTACCTTCCCCCCAGCATGGGACATGACTCCCGGAGATGAGTCTCCCTGACATCAAGGGATTACTACCAAGCACCAACTGGCAATGCAACTGGAAAAAGACCTCGAATAAAAGGGGGGAAAGGTAAAGACAAATGAGTTTATATGGCTAAGAGACTTCAAAGAGAGTTGGGAGGTCATCCCAGAGGTAATGCTTATGCACATCTCAGCAGGATCTCATAGACCGCCAAAGTGGATAATATCCCAAATAGTGGGGCTCCTGAGGGCTCTGGAGACACCCAGGTCCTATGGTCAGGGCAGATAGCTCTGGAGTTTGGTGCCTTGCTAGTGGGCCTTACTTTGGAGTTTGTGCTCCTGAGAGTGACAGAGTTGAACTCAATTATGTCTTCCCAACACATGACTCATCTGTCCCTTCTATTTAAACCTATATTTGGTGCTGGAGTTTGTAGGTGTACATCCAAGAGACTCTAGTCTTTGGGTTGTCCATGTGCCAGCTGGGCCTGGAACCTCAGCAGTGTTGCAACGCCTACTGTACAGCTCTTGGACTCACCCAGGGCAACTAACAAGAAGATGATGATGGACAACAACCATCCCAAGGAACAGAGAGAGTCTGCAACTGCAAGCAAAATAGTCCTATCCATCTTCTCCATGGGATATAAGCCCCCCTCTCAATTAGAGGTGGAGTGGACATTACCACCCTGGAATCCTCAGGATTGGGGCAAGAACTGTGGACTAGAGTGGACTTACTGGTATTCTACTGTAGACATATTGTGATTCTAGCAATGGAAGAAATTACAAAATTGATGTGGAGCCAGAGACCACTGGAGGCTCTGGGGGCAGGGAGAGGGAAAAACAGTTGTCATACGGGGGCTATTTCAGGACTTGGGAATCGCCCTGAATGACACTGCAACAGCAGTTATAGGCCATTTTATATCATCACATAACATGGAGAACTGTGTGGGAGAGAGTGTAGATTACAATGTGAACTATGGTCCATGCTTAATGGCAAAGCCCCAGGATGCGATTATCAATTGCATTGAATGTGCCACACTGATGAAGTGTGTTAATGTGGGAGGGGGTGGGAGGTGTGGGGAGTGGGGCATATGGGAATCCCTATAGTTTTTGTTTAACATTTATGTAATCTAAGTATCTTTTTTTCAAAAAAATAATTATTTAAAATAAATAAATAATGGCAAGACTCATGGGGGAGAAAAATAAATAAAAGCCACAATGAGATACCATTACAAGTGCACAGGAATGGCTAAAATTTAAAAGACTAACATTACTAAGTGCTGGTGAAGATGTGGAGCAACTGGAATTCTCATTCCCTACTGTTGCAACAGATTCTGGAGGGGACAGGTTAGGGTGGCCACAAAACCAAAGAACGTACTCGGCACTGAGTCAGACATAAGCTTTATTGGGACTTATGGACAGGAGAGGGTCTCTGGTGATGACAGCCTAGAAAATGAAAGTCGCATGTTGCCAAGAAGTGGGAAAATGAGGGGCAATATAAAAGGTCTCAGAAGAAAGACATTTTATAATAGTTTTGATAGAGTCACATGAAGCACATAATTGGTGTCTGGTGATGTTATTGTAGGAAAAAAGTGTACAGCCTGGAGAAAAATTAGTTTACCATACCATCTGTACATTTTTTTCCCCTCTGGCAAGACTTGTTACTTTTTAACTCATGTCCAGTATGTTATTTTCACTTTCCATGTCAGTACACAAATGTCTGCCTTAGTCTTTATTTAATTTTTTAGAAATTTTTAGAGACGTTTTAGATTAAAAAAAAATTTACACAAAAAGTACAGAGAGTTCCTATATAGCCTCCTCCCATACACTCATAATTCCCCCTATTCTTAACATCTTACGTTAGTATGATACATTTGTTAGAACTGATGAGCCAATATTGAAACATTGCTACTAACCAAAGCCTATAGTTTACATTATGGCTTAAACTTTGTGATGCTTTATAGGCGTTGACAAATGTATATTGTCATGTATCTGTCATTACAGTATCATACAGAACAGTTTTACTACTCTAAAAATGCCTTGTGTTCTACCTACTCATCCTTCCTCCTTCCCCTCTGAGCCCCTGGCAACCACTATCTTTGTATCAGTGTTAAAAGCTACTCCATTAATACAAGATAATAAGTACAATAACAATAGATCTGCTGTGGTCCGTGGTTATACTCCCCCCTTATGTTTGTTCATTCCTCAATCTTGAGGGATTTAGGATGAAGTTGGCTCTGACTGCTTCAGGCTGAGAAGGGACTTAGATACTATGGAGCAGAGGGAAGGCATTGTTTTACCTGCAATTGTAGATTTTCCTTGTTTTGGGCATGGGACTTGTCACTTAAAAATTTTTTTTAAAGATTTATTTATCCATTTTAATAAGACTTAAAAATTTTATTTAAAGACTTAAACATTTTGTTTGAAGACTTAAAAAATTTCTACATGCAAAAACCATATCATCTAAGAATAATGACAGTTTTGTTTCTTCCTTTTGAATCCTTATTCTTTTAAATCTTTTGCTTGCCTTACTATGCTGGCTAAGATCTCCAGTATTATGCTGAATAACAGACATCCTTGATATCAGAGAGGAAGCACTCAACAATTCACTAGGTATTATCAGATTTGTTGAAAGATTTGTTTTTTTTTAAGATTTATTTTTATTTATTTATATATCCCCCCCCCCTTGCTGCTTGTGCTCGCTGTGTTCATTTGCTTTGCGTTTTTCCGTGTCTGCTTATCTCCCCCTGCTGCATCAGCTCATCGCGCGGCGGCTTGCCTTCGCCAGGAGGCCCCAGGAACCGAACCCAGGGCCTCCCATGTGGTAAACCAGAGCCCAACCAATTGAGCCACAGCCAGTTCCCCGAAAGATTTGTTTTGTTTAAAGATACCTTTATTGGATTAAAACATCCAATTTGGATTTTATTCCTAGTTTGCTAAGAGTTTTAAAATTAGGAATCTGTGTTGAATTTTATGAAATGCTTTCTCTGTAGCCATTGAAGTGATGAAATAGTTTGTCTCCTTTAATCTGTTAATATGAGAATATATTGATAAATTTTTCTAAAGTTAAGCCTACCTTGCATTCCTAGGATAAATCCAACTTATTCATGACATATTATCCTTCCTAAATATTACTAGATTAGATGTGATAAACTATTGTTTAGGATTTTCATATTTATGTGAAATTTCCAGTGATTTTTCTTTCTTGTATAATCTTTGCAGGCTTTAATATCAAGGTTAGTCCAATCTAGTGTCATTTAGTCTTTTTTTCATTATTGCCCACCTAAGGAAACTTTTATATTTTTTTCCTAATTGCCCCCATGAAATTTTAATACCATAGATATGCTATGTATCTGTTTATGTACTATATGCATATCTATGCTTTGTATATTAAAAAGTAACTTTTTTGGGAACCAGCTGTGGCTCAATTGGTAGAGCTCTGGTTTACCACATGGGAGGTCCCGGGTTCGGTTCCCGGGGCCTCCTGGAGAAGGCAAGCTGCCACAAGCAGGCAAGCCGTCGCGCAGTGAGCTGACTCAGCGGAATGCTGCAGCAGGGGGAGACAAGCAGACACAGAAAAATGCAAAAAGCAAATGAACACAGCAAGCACAAGCAGCAAGGGGGGATATATAAATAAATAAAAATAAGTCTTAAAAAAAAAGTAACTTTTTTGTCTCCCAAGAACTAATTTTCATCCCCCTGCCAGCAATAACACACTGTTGAGAATGCATGGTTTAGCCTCAATAATTGGACTGGGCCATGCTCCTTCTTTTTCCAGTATAAATTGGTTATTGTTTTTTGGAGTTAAATGATTTTTTTATTCATGAAGACAGATTGATGTAAGTTTCATTTAACTCTTGATATTTGTTAAGGAGAAATTTGAAAGTCCACCAACTTTCACAAAAAGAGTATCAAGAAAGATCAAGAACCTGTGCAGTTATCTAAAAAACTCTGAGTGAGGTTAAAATATTTATATATATAGTGACACAACCAAGGGTTGCAGGCCCCTCCAGGCCTGCCAGGGATGGTGCTGCTGGGTTTGTAGAGGCCATGTCACCAGCCCTGGGCCTGCTCCACTCCACGCAGAGGTGGTAAACCTAGCGCCCATGGTGTGGCTCCAGCTTCTGCAGAAGAGGTCTTCAGGAGTAGGTCCTGAGCACCTAGGAATTAACCGTATCCTGACACACAAAATTACCTGAAAAGTCAGACACTGTTCCTTCTAACTCTATGCAAAATTTCTAGCAGTTGGCACCACATACCCGCAGGTTCTTTTCTAGTGGTATTTGGAAATGCTTATATACCTATGTGAGAGAACGATTTAACCAGAAATTCTGACTTACTGTCCTGGAGGACTCTGTTCTCATTACCATGCTACTAATAATCAACAATTTTTAAAACATTTTTATTGTGAAATATAACATATATGTAGAAAAGTGATAAATTTCAAAGTATAATTTAACAAATAGTTACAGAGAAAACACCTGTCAAGTGTATATTACCCACACCCTGGAAGTGTCCATTGTAAAATCCCTTTCTGATCACAACTTCCTTTTTCTCCACAAAGATATTCATCCCAAAATGATATGCAGTAGTTTAGTCTTGTTTATTTTTGAACATTATGTAAAAGGAATCAACTTTCAGAATTGCCTTTTCTGTAAAGTATTATGTTTGTAAGAGTCACATTGATTTGGGCAATTTTCTTGTGGCTGAGTAGTGTTCCACTGTGTGTATGTACCACATTTTCTTGGTCCATTCCTTTGTTGATGGACACTTGGGTTGTTTCCAGCTTTGGGCTATTGTGAATGCTGCTGCTGAGGACATTGGTATTCAAGTATTGGTGACCCTGTTTTCGCTCTCTTTAGGTGTATATCTGGATGTGGGGTTGCTGGGTCAAATGGTAGTTTTGTGCTTGACTGTTTGAGGCATGCCATATCACTTTCCATGGTGGCTTCACCATTTTACATTCATACCAACAATGCACTAGAGTTCCAATTTTCCACATCCTCACCAGCACTTGTTATTTTCCATTTTAAAAATAGTAGCCACGGGAGTGGATGTGGCTCAAGCAGTTGAGCACCTGCTTCCCATATGGGAGGTTCTGGGTACAGTCCCTGGTGCCTCCTAAAAACAAAAAAATGACAAGCATACAAATGAAAAAACCAACTCAGGGATGCCAGTGTGGCTCAGTGGTTGAGTGCCGGCTTTCTGCATACGAGGTCTGGGGTTCAATCCCCGGCTGTGGTACCAAATAGTAGCCATCCTTGTGGGTGTGGAGTGGTATATCATTGTGGTTTTTATTTGCACTTCCCTGTTGGCTGGTGATGTTGAGCATCTTTTCATTTGTATATATTTTCTGGAGAAATATCTGTTGAAGTCCTTTGCCCATTAAAAAATACATATATACATATACATATACACACATATACATATATAAACACATATATATAACCCTTTACTTAAATAATAGTTACTAATTACAAACTAGCTTTTACTTTGAAAGTATTTCATTTTAATATATTGAAATGCATAGATTCATGCTGTAAAATTATCAAATTGTGCATAAGTGTCACTGAAATTTGGGAAAGAAAAAATCAATCATCCATCTAACATAATAGCTAATTTTTAAAATTGAATGTATCAAAATTTAAACAAAGCATGTTATATTCTTTGAGAATTCACTTTGGGATAGTACATACTTCTTTCCAAATATCTTTGGAACTCCTCTTTTGAGGAGTCCTTTAGAATTGCTAGCATATTATTTTCAACATCATCAATTCTCTTTGTGGAATTTAAGTTTTTAATCTGGGGAAATGTTATGAAGAGCTAAATTTGGTAAATAAAGTTAATTATTAGGCACAACAACCTTTATGTCCGGCAGTTTAACCATTGGAAGTAATCGAAGGGCAAGGGAAAATATTTATGGATAAAACTGAACTCATAGTATTATTTTCAATAGCAAAAATTTGAAACTACCCAAATGTTTAAATTATTAAGTAAATTATGTTACACCTGTCTGCAACATTATACAGCCTTTAAAAATTATGATTACAAAATCTGAACACATATGAAGAAAAACATTCTTGATGTAATCTAAGATGGAAAATCAAGACAGAAACTTGTACATAGACTGGGGTTGTGGCTATTTTTTAAAAAATGTATGTGTATAAAAAATACTGCAGGGGTCGGCCGTAGCCCAGTTGGTAAGGTGCCGATTTACCACATGGGAGGCCCCGGGTTCGGTCCCCGGGGCCTCCCTGAGTGGGCAGACCGCCTCGAGAAGGCAAAGGCGAGCCCCCAGGAGCAGGCAGGCTGCCATGCTGGTGAGCTGACTCAGCGGGTCACCCCTGCGGGGGGGGGAGACAAGCAGACACACAAAGGAATGCAAAGAAAATGAACACAGCAAGAACAAGCAGAAGGGGGGATGTATAAAAAAAATTTTGCTTAAAAAAATATATACTGCAAGGAAATATACCAATGTGCCAAAAGTGGTTTTGTTATACATATTTTGGTTGTTTTCCTAGCTTTTAGAAAATTTGTATAATGTTTATATTTATACAAAATTATAACTCTTTTAAGGATAAAAAACAAAATCTAATTGAGGCAGAATTTCCTACTTACCATTTTTAAAATACCTTTGAAAATAATTGCAGAAGGATTTCAAATATGGTTTGAGCCTTGTTTAGTAAATGCTTCCCTACCTTGAAATTAAATATATGAGAAGGCATCTTATAAACTTCATTTCATGTACATATAAATGATGAGTATTTCCTCTCTTTTTTGCCAGATGATATTCATTTTTGAATGATATTCCTATTTTTAAATAATCAGATATTCATATTCTTTCAGCTATTTTAGGTTGGATCATATTAAAATTGTATATTTATAGGTCAAAAACAATCCAATTATCACCAAAGAAATGCATATAAATGAAATATTCCATTTTACTACCTTTCTTTATTGGCTTTCAAACATTTATTGGAAATAACACAATGCTATAAGAGTATACTAATTTGTTGTTTGATTACTAACAGTTGTTTTATTTCAGTCCCTAAATGAACACCTGGAAAAAGATAAAACATCACAAAACTACCTAGAAAGAGATGTGGAACAAGCAGCAAAGAGGTTAGTGGTAGCCCATGAAGAAATTCAAAGACTAGCTCATGAATTACAAGTGAAGGAGGAAGAGCAGAGTAAATTAGGTAAGCTGTGGTTACAAATATTATATCCTCATGGTGTAAAGATCTTTTAATGTTTTTATTTATATTTTTGCTTTATCTAGAATTTTAAAGTTCAAAAAATTTAATTATCTCTTTTCTATATTTACAATTTGTAATAAATTAGACTGATTTTTTAAAAATGCAGTTTATAGGTTGCTTTAGAATAATAGCAAAAAAAATTTGAATGTATAAAACAGTTATGCCAGACTGATTGTGGGGCAAAAAACAAAGAACATCAGATGGTTTAGATTTTGTTAATGCATGTTAAACAGCAGATACAAAGGAACTTTTTGGAATGATGGCTATATTCTATGTCCTGATTGGGTCAGTGGTAACATAACTGTATATATTTGCCAAATTTCATCAAACTCTATACTTTAAAGGGTGAATTGTATATGAATTATGCTTCAGTAAACCTAATTTAAAAAAATTTTTGGCCACGTGAGTATAAGAAGACTGTTATTTACAACACAGGAGAAGGGAAAAGCAAGACACACATTACACTTAGTTACATCTAGAGTACAACCTAACGCAATTACATGGTACCCTGTTCCATCAAAAGTTGCTTGGTCTCTGTGATCCTAAGCTATTAACTGAAAGATATCTCCACGGTTGGTATACTGGGGGACTGTCAGGAAGATGAATTAGCAAGTCCTTTTTTGAATGTCATGTCTAGTATCAATGTGTACCCTAAATCAGCAATTTATAGCCAGAATTTACTTTCGAGGTATATGTGTTACCTGACAGTTTTTATTCCCATGTATTAATTTACCTCTTTCAACAAACTGACTTTTTTTTTTTAATTAGGGGCTTATTTTAGATTATTCTCTAGCTCTCTGTATCTATATCTAAATGTAAAATTGAAAATGAAAATTTTGGGCCAATAAAAATACTTTTCAAGTATAATAAAGAATCCATTTCAAATATTTAGAGCATTCTGCAATAAATAAATTAAAAGAAAAAAGAGATGAATTTTACAAGATTTAAGAGACTTTTTAACCAATTATAATATGTGGATCTTCTGGATACTGATTCAAACAAGTACTTAACATTTATGGGACAATTGGAAATTTGAACAATTGCTGGATATTCATATTAGGAAATTATTGTTGAATTTCCTTAATCACATGTTAATGGTATTAAATTAATGTTAAAAATAATCCTTATTTCTTAGAAATATATATTGAAATATTTACAAATGAATGGTATATGGGATTTTCTTCAAAATAATACAGACCCCTACTTAAATATTAACTCAAAATGGATCAAAAAGCTACATGTAAGGGGCCGGCTGGATAGCCCAGTGGATAGGGCGCCGGCATACCACATGGGAGGCCCTGGGTTCGGTTCCCGGGGACCTCTCCTAGTGGGCAGACCACCTTGAGAATGGCAAGCCACCATGGGCGGGCCAGAGCCGCGGTGGGCAGGGCAAAAAGCTGCCACGGACAGGGCAAAAGCCGCCATGGGCAGGGCAGGTCGCCCGTGAATGGAGCGCAGCCAGCCACCCACGAACTGAGAGCCGGCCATGAATGGAAGCAGAAGCCGCCCACAAGCAGGGAAAGCCGCGCCTGCGCAGTGACCAGTCTCGGCGCGTCGCCGCAGCGGGGGGGAGGGGAGATATGTAATAAAAATAAATAAATCTTTAAAAAAATAAAAAAGCTACATGTAAGAGCTAAAACTATAAAACTCTTTAAAAAGTAAATCTTGGTGATCTTGGGTTAGGCAATGATATCTTAGATATGACACCAAATGTACAAGCAATAAAAGAAAAAATAATAAATTAAACTTAATCTAAATTTAAAACTTTTTACTACAATAAAATATATATTTTAACAAATCAATTTTATTGATGCATAGCAATAAAACATACAATTCATCCAAAGTGTACAATTGATGGTATTTGGTATAATCACATAATTGTGCATTCAGCACCTCAGTCATCATTAGAGCATTTTCATTATTTCAATAATAATAATAAAAAAAAAAACTAAAAAGAAAATTCTTCACCCTCCATCTCTCTATGCTTCCCCTGCTGTGCATATCTGCTATTTCTGGCTCTTCTTGTACAATTATTTATTTATTAAACAGTTTTATTGAAATATATTCATATACCATACGATCTATCCAAAGTGTATAATCAATAGCTTTTAACATAATCACAATGTTGTGCATTCATCACCACAAAAAAATTTTAGAACAATTTCATTATTCCCAAGAGAAAAATTCTGCACCCTCTAGCAGTCCTTCCCCAGTCCTACATAACCACTAATCTAACTTCATCTTTTTTTTTCTGTTTTTTTTAAAATTTTTATATATCTCTATATATTTTTAGGATACATTGATTACATAAATGTTACACAGAAATTCCAGGAATACCCATATGCCATCCCCCCGACACCTCCCACAACCTCCCACATACACATCCCTCATCAGTGTGGCATATGCCTGTGATAGATATACACACTTTGGGGCTTTGCCATCAAGCATAGATCACAGTTCAGACTGTAGACCACCCTCTCTCCCATACAGTTCTGCATGATACATGATGATACAAACTGGCCTACATCCTCCATTGCAACATCACCCACGACAACTTCATCTTTATAAATTGATTTCTATTTACTTTTTTTTTAAGATTTATTTTTATTTATTATACATCCCCCCCTTCCACTTTGTTCCCGCTGTGTTCATTTTTCTTTGCGCTCCTTTGTGTCTGCCCGTCTCCCCCCGCTGGGGCGACCCACCGAGCCAGCTCACCAGCGCGGTGGCCCACCTGCTCACGGGGGCTCGCCCCTGCTCGCGGGGGCTTGCCCTTGCCCGCGGGGGCTCGCCCCTTCCCAAGGGGCTTGCCTTTTTGTCCGCGGGGGCTTGCCTTTTGCCCGTGGCGGCGTCCCCTGCCCGTGTTGGCCCGCCCTCTCGAGGCATTCTGCCCGCTCAAGGAGGCCAAGGGGACCGAACCTGGGGCCTCCCATGTGGTAAACCGGTGCCCTACCAACTGAGCTACAGCCAGCCCCTCTGTTTACTTTTTATATAAATGGAATCATGCAATATTTAGTACTTTGTGTCTGATTTCTTTCACTTAGCATAACTTTTTGTCTGATGTTAACATCTTATAGTGTTAACATACATTTGTTCAATTTCAAAGAAAATACATATGCAATTTTTCCCATTTTCATAATTCATACATGGTTTTACTATGCTATACAGTTTATGGTTCTATGTTGCATTTTTTAATCTTTTCTTTTAGTAATATACATGATCTTTGACTTTCCCTTTAAACCCCTCTTATACCCACATGATAGTACTGCTAGTTGTAGACATTAGATTGGGCTTTCACGTTTTCTATTCATTTCCATAGATTAACACACATCCTTTTTTACCAATTCTACACAAAGTAACCCTCAGCTTTCCATTCTCTAACCTCATTCTATTTTCTCGTGACCCATATTCAAGTTATTAATTCCATGAGGTTGCACAATATATTTAGTTCATAATAGTACAGTCATACCGTATTTGTCCTTTTGTGTCTAGCTTGCTTCACTCAACATAATGTCCTCCAGGTTCATCCATGTTGTCATATACTTTATGACTTCATTTCTTATTACAGCTGCATAATATTCCATTGTGTGAGTACACCACAATTTGTTTATCCATTCATCGGTTGATGGACACCTGGGTTGTTTCCATCTTCTGGCAATCGTGAATAATGCCGCTATGAACATCAGTGTGCAGATGTCTGTTTGTGTCACTGCTCTCAGTTCTTCTGGGTATATACCTAGTACTGGTATTGCCAGGTCATGTGGCAAGTCTATATTCAATTTCCTTGGGAACTGCCAAACAGTCCTTCACAGTGGCTGTACCATTCTGCATTCCCACCAACATTGAATAAGTGTTCCTGTTTCTTCACATCCTCTCCAGCACTTGTCGTTTTCTGACTTTTTAATAGTGGCCATTTTAATAGGTGTGAGATGATATCTCGTAGTTTTGATTTGCACTTCCTTAATCACTAGTGATGAACATTTTTTCATCTCTTTTTTTGCCATTTGTATTTCTTCTTTGGACTATATCCAGAGAACTCTATCTTCTCTGGACCCTATCAAGTCTTTTGCCCATTTTTCAATCAGGTCATTTGTCTTTTTATTGTTGAGTTGTAACATCTCCCCATGTATCATGGATATTAAACCATTATCAGATATGTGATTTCCAAATATTTTCTCCCATTGAGTCAGCTGCCTTTTCACCATTTTGACAAAGTCCTTTGAGGTGCAAAAGTGTTTAATTTTGAGACGGGTTCCCATTTAACTATTTTTTGCTTTGTTGCTCACGCTTTGGGTTTAAGATCCAAGAGACTACCACCTACCACAGGGTCTTTAGGATGTTTCCCTACATTTTCTTCTAGAAGTTCTATGTTTCTGGCTTTTACATTTAGGTCATTGATCCATTTTGAGTTGATTTTTGTATAGGGAATGAGATGGGGTCCTTTCATTCTTTTGGTTCTCCCAGCACCATTTGTTGAAGGGGTCTGTTTTGTCTGGTTAACATGGCTTTGGTGGGTTCGTCAAAAATCAGTTGGCTAGAGAGGTGCAAGTTTATTTCTGTATTTTCATTTCTATTCCACTGATCAATATGTCTATCTTCATGCCAATATCATGCTGGGTTTTTTTTTAGATAAATTTAATTTATTTATCTCTCCCCTCGTTTTTGTGCTCACTGTCTCCTCTCTTTGTGCTGTGTCTACTCTTCTTCTTCTTCTTTTTTTTTTTAGGAGGCACCAAGAACTGAACCCAGGACCTTCCATGTGGGAGGGAGGAGCCCTTTCACTTGAGCGGCCTCCACTCCTTGCTTCTTGTGTCTTTGTGTTTCCTCACATGTCTCCTCGTTGCATCATCTTTTTGCACCATCTCATTGTATCAGCTTACCGCCCAGCCTGTCGCACCAGCGTGCTGTCTTGCTTGTCTTCTATAGAAGGCACTGGGAACTGAACCCGGACCTCTCATGTGGTAGGTGGGCATCCAACTGCTTGAGCCACATCTGCTTCCTTAACATGCTGTTTTGATCACTGTAGCTTTGTAATGTTTCAAAGTCAGGCTGAAATTCCTCCCATGTCACTCTTCTTTTTTAGAAGGCTTTTGGGTACTTGGGTGCACTTTCCCTTCCAAATGAATTAGGTAATTGCCTTTTCTGTTTCTGTAAAGTAAGCTGTTTGAATTTTGATTGGTATTGCATTGAATCTATGAATCAGTTTGGGTGTGATTGACATCTTCATGATATTTTAGTCTTCCAATCCATGAACATGGAATGTCTGTCCATTTGTTCAGGTCCTTTTTATTTCTTTTAGCATTGTTTAGTAGTTTTCTGTATATAGGTCTTCTACTTCTTTGGTTAAATTGGGTCCCTAGGTATTTGTGTCTTTTTGTTATCATTATAAATGGAATTTTACCATTTTCTTCCTCAGATTGTTCAATACTAATGTACAAAACATTATTGATTTTTGCATGTTGATCTTGTATCCTGTCACTTTGCTGAACTTGTTTATTAGTTCAAGTAGTTTTTTCCCCTTCAATTTGTTAATGTGGTGTATTACATTAATTGATTTTCTTTTGTCGAACCACCCATTCATAACAGGAATAAGTCCTACTGGGTGTAATGTATAAGTCTTTTGCTAGGCTATTCACTTCTATTCGCAAGTATTTCATTTAGAATTTTGTATCTATGTTCACTAGAGAAATTAGTCTGTAATTTTCTTTTCTTGTAGTGTCTTTATCTGGCATTGGAATTAGGGTGATGTTGGCTTCATAAATTGTGTTGGGTAATTTTCCTTCCTCTTCAATTTTTTGAAAGAGTTTAAACAGGATTGGTAT
>PVKH010024006.1:0-13737 GCA_004027955.1 Chaetophractus vellerosus
GGGAGTTCTGGAAAAGAATGTTCCCTATATAAGGCAATTTGAGATAGGAAAAGCCATCCTCAGAGGGCGGGGTTGGGGTCGGAGCCTGGAAAATGCAAACTGTTTGTGCTGGGAAATTACTCTTGTAAAGAATTTCACAGGAGGCAGGTGTCTAATGCCCAGACTACCACATTCTTTTTGAAATGAAGTGGAAAATAGGAACCATCATCCTATCGGCTTCTTGCTTCTTATCTGTGCACTCCCCAACCTTTAAGGACAACGTCGTTTTTTATTCCCACACATAGTAGACAGGAAAGACTCAACCATGGCTTGTTAAGTAGATGAATAAATGAAACTCCCTCTCAGGAGTTGGGCCAGTTTTTGCCTAATTCTCCCTACAGCTCCTGAGAAAGGACATATAAGATAATTCTATCATCCCACAGGACCGAATAAAATCCCCTGGCTTAAGTGCTTTTACATGATTTTATTTAATAGACAAAATGATTTTCAATTTCAAGATGGCTGCCACATGTCTACTTTCAAGACAGGAAGAAGGAGGAAAAGAGAGGCACCAACCCCGATTATCCCCTTTCATCAGTAAAGTTAAGAGCTTCCCAGAAACTCCCCTAGTAGACTTCACTGCAGTCTGATTGATTAGCATCCTCTGTCCACCATGGCAACCAAGGAGGCTGGGAACTTGAATGTTCTGCTTTTACAGCCTCTAAGGAATAGGAGAAGGGGGTTGAGGTGGGGGCAGGAGGGGTCAGCCTATAATTCTACCACAAATAGCTAAGCAGTTTTGAAAACTAAAAGTACTGAAGGCAAGGTAGACTGTTCTCTTTTAAAATACATCATAAAACTGCAGGAATGAAATCAGAGTGGTACACACAAGATGTGGCAGAGATTACTTCAAAAGAATTAGCCCAGAAACATATCCTACTATAGATAACAACTTAATATGTGATTTTTGAAAGGCCTTGCAGATGGCCTAGGAACAGAAATATTTAATATATAGCCCTGACACAACTGACTGCTATTAGGAGGAAAATATATCCTTTCCACACGCCTCGTAGCAACATAAATTTTATACGGAACTGAGAGCATATGTAGAAAGTCAAACCACAAAGAATAAAATAAAGGAGAAGGAAAACATTTAATGGGCCAGGAAACTTAAGGAATGAGGCACAAAATAAATGGGATACTCACACACACACACACACACACACACACACACACCACATGACCACAGGCAGCTTGAGGGCAGGTTACGTCTTACTTATCTTTGCATCCTCTGGGCTTTGCTGAGTGGCTACTTTCAATGAAGGTCAAAATCGGCTCAAAGGCAACCTCGCTTGGAAGATTTCCTGTTGCCCCTAGGCTGTGCTAGGTGGTTTTTCTCCTTGCTCCCAAAGCACTCAAGTACATCGCTTTTTTATAGTCGTTGTGCTGTACTTTAAATGTTGGTTGCATCAAGCCACAATGCCTGGCACATAATAGGTGGTCACTAAATCAAGTTTTGAATGAAAAAAAGAAAAAAAGAAGAATTTTACATTCTCTAGACAAAAGCTGAGAACAGGGCAGAAAGCAGGTGGGGTGGGGGGACTGGTTATAGTTCGTTGCACCCCAGTAAAATGCTGAAAGGGGCCAAGGGCCAATTCCAGCTTGCTGGCTGTTTTGAGATGGCCCACAAACTAAGAATGAGTTTTATATTTTTAGATGACTGCGGGTGGGGGGGGTGGAATCAAAAGAATGATATTTCATGACACATGAAAATTATATGACATTCAAATTTCTGTGTCCATTAACGAAGTTTTCCCTAGACACAGCCACCCCCATTTGTTTCTGTAGCATCGTGGCTGCTTTTGTGCTACAAGACAGAGTTGAGTAGTTGCAAGACACCAGTTGGCCTTCAAGGGTCAAACTATTTACTATCTGGCCATGTACAAAATAGTTTGCTGACCCCTGGGCTAGATAATGAAGAGTGTTTGCTCCTTAGAGAACTTGCAAGCCTGGATCAGCTGTGACTCTTGCCGGAGAGAGCACTAATCCCGAGAGAGAACTCACCATCCACCCCACTGCTGGACCAGGAGGCCCCTCTTCCCTTTGAAGCTGGCCCAGTCTGGGCAGAGAGACACCCGCTCTAGCGTCCAGGTGATGTTGAAGTTGGATTAGGAATATCCTGGGGCCAGGACGTTTGCCTCCCTTTTGAAGAAGTTGAGTTTTCCAAGAAAACTGAAGTAGCAGCAAGGAACTGTTGGGACTTAAGAGAGAGTTGTAGAGGGAAGTGGAAAGAGGCGCTACAGAGAGATTATTGAAAAGAGGGCTCTACAGGGGACACACTTCTCGAGGTGGCAAGGACTTGTCTTTATGCTATAGAAGGGGAGTGAATATACTGAGTAAAGTCTCCATTTGTGGTCATTTTTTGCTACACTGCTCTGTGATAGTGAACTTACTTTATATTAATAGATCTGTAAATACCCCACCTGTGGATACTAAATGGTTATGAAAGTTCCTTGGACCCTCTTGTGGATGATGATGATGATAAAAAAAAATAATAGCAGTTCACATTTAATGAGCATTTAGTATGTGCCAGGAGTATGGTTTATCAAAACAACCCTGTAGAATTATGCTATTGCCATTCTTTTTTTTTTCCCAGATGAAGAAGCTAAATATGTTAAATAAATTGCCCAAGGTCACCCAAGTGCTGAAGTCAGGATGCAAACCTTGGCAATGGAACCATCTTGTCCTGACAGCTTTGGCAGAGCCACAGGTCAACCAGATCGGCTACTGGCAGTGGGAGACCCAAGACCAGCAGCAGTAGAGGTGTTTCTTCCTGGAACGAGAGATCATGAGGCTAAACACACTGATTTCCTGCCCTCCTTCCACCCCACAAGTTAAGAAACACCTGCATCATATAAAAAGGAAGCCCTATGCTACCTTCAGGATACACTGGAAAAATGACAGGGTTTCAAGTATTCTGTCAAGAGCAGGGGGCAGTAAACATGTTCTAAATACCTTGTATTAAATAAGGAAAGTAAATTCTCCAAATTAACTCCCCTCACTGACAAATATAGAGTTTCACTTCAAGAATTCTTTTGAAATTTTTAGAAGAAACCATCAGTAGAATTTAAAATATGATATATTGCTTCCCAAATTTTGAAAAACATAAAAATACATTAAAATGACAAAGAATAATAAAGAGATAAGCAAAGAAACATGAGGCAAATGCAAACTAAAAGAAATTGGGGATTATAACTACTACTTTTAAGTAGAATTCTAGAAAATAGAATTAACTTATTAGCTTATGGATAAGGAATATAATTTGCACCTGAAATATAATAGCCATTAATTTCATATATCAAATAACATGACATTAACATTAAGTAAAACCTACTGGAAAAAGTGACAAAAATACAATAAAATACAAGAGAGATTTTAAATATTTCTATCACTATTTGACAAATTAAAAATGCAAAGGAAAAAGGAAGAAAGGAAGGAAAGAAGGAAAGAAGGGAGGGAGGAAGAGAGGGAGGGAGGAAGGGAGGGAAAGAGAATTTGAAAAAAGAAGCGGGGCTGGCTGTAGCCCAGTGGATAGGGCACCAGTATACCACATGGGAGGCCCCAGGTTCAGTTCCCGGGGACCTCTCCGAGCGGGCAGACCTCCTGAGAGGTCAAGCTGCCTTGGGCAGGGCAAAAAGCAGCCGCGGGCAGGGCAAAGCTGCCACGGGCAGGGCAAAGCCGCTGCGGGCAGGGCAAGCCACCTGCGAACGGAGCAAAGTCGCCCGCGAACGGAGCAAAGCCGCCCACGAACGGAGCAAAAGCCGCCGGGAATGGAAGCAGAGCCGCCCACAAGCGGGGCAAGCCACCTGCACAGTGAAGCTGACTCGGCATGTCACCGCAGTGGGGGGAGACAAAGCAGACATAGAAGAACACAAAAAATGAACACACAGCAAGAGCAAGCAGAAAGGGGAGGGCTATGTAACAAAAATAATAATAATAATAAAAATTTAAAAAAAAGAAGCAATAACAAAGAAGAACTGAATAATAAATAATAAAAGGAAGATCAATTCAGAAAAGAGTATGCTGTCTGTAACATTTGTCTCCAGGCCTAGCTCCCCAAATCTGAGTGTCACCTCATGCCCCTCCTCTCTGGCATTTAAGGTTTTGTGTCTGGATAAGACCCCAGAAGAGCAAAACTCTAGTAAAGATCCTTGTACACCTATACTTTATATACTGTTGATATTATTTTATTGGGGTTGCATTACCAAGAGTGGGATATAAAGGCCAAAGATAAGTTATGTTTTTAGTTTTAGTGGATAAAGCTAGATTGCTGTCCTAAAGGCTGTAGAAATCCATATCCCTCATCAGTGTTCCTTTTCCATTTTGCCAATTGGGTAAGTGAAAGATTTCTCATAATTGCTTTCATCTGTATTTTTCTGTTTTCCTCATTTCTTGGCCAGTTGGATTTCCCTCTCTATAAATTACCCGTTTGTATCTTTTGCCCATTTTAAAATTGGGCTCCTTGATGTTGTTTTTCTTCCTATCAATCTGTAGGAGCTCTTTGTATGTTAAGGATGCTAAACTTCTGTCTATTATATGTGTTGCCAATGTTTTTCCCAGTCTATCATTTGTCCTCTTCTTTGATTTTGGTGTTTCTCAACATAGAAAAAAATTTTTAATGTATTATATATTTTCTTTTTTAAATTCTGGGCTTCTTGATTGACTTAAAGAATTCTTCTGTTATCCAAGGTCATCCATATATTCTCATAAATTTCCTTCTGTTTTTCATATCTAAATCTTTACTCCATCTGGGATTTACTTTTCATATGGGATGTGTAAAGAAGAAGTCCAACTTTGTTTTCTTCATAATGCATAGCCAGTACCACGAATTAAGTGGGTGATCCTTTTATCTCTAAACTTAAAGTCTACCCTCATCCTACATTAACTACTCATATGCACCCAAGGTTGTTTCTGGACTCTGTTCTGGTTCTTTGATCTATTCATCTATTCTTCTGTCAAGATTATAGTTTTATTACCATTGCTTTATAGAATTTTAAATGGTCTCAAATAACTACAGTAAAATAAAATGAAGAGAGGGAAGCTACTGCATAAGTGCACATCTTTGAGACTACAGTTTCCATGGTAAATGGAGATGGAAATTAGATTTGGGGATGTTTGGGAATGAGTGGAAAATATAGATTGCACTCTTGAAAAATTTAGCCATGAAAGGATAGAAGAAGGAGGTATGGCAGATGGAGTGGGAAGCAGGGTCAAGGAAAGGTTTTAAAGTCCAGGGAAAATGTGTACAAGTTTGTGGTCCAGGACAAAGGAGCCAGTGGAAAGAAACTAAATGGCAACTGAAGATACACACGCTATTGAAGTGTTACACACATTCATAAATATCTTCCCAAATAACTAAAATCATGTGATTATCATAAAATGGTGTTTCTTAATTACAGGCTCTGTATAACGTGTAGTAACATGAAGGTTTTCCATAGTCTCGATTCATTATCAAGCACAAGATTGAAAATAAGTGATATCAACTACATCCTTCCCATTGGAGGAAACAATGGAAGTTAATTTTTTCTCTGGCAAGTAGTATCCAGATGGAAAACACTGTCTCTGGACCCTGAGGCACCACGGTGACGCTGCGTCCTGATAACCAAGGCAGTAGCAATGGTTTTTTCAAACATTGGGCTCTTTGGTATTTACCACTGGCTGTTCCCTTCCATTCTGTTCCAAACAGAACTAACCAGATTAAACCTGCACCCTGGGGCCCTAGCCCAATAGCTTCCAAACTTGGCCTCACAATTAGAATTACCTGGGGAGCTTTAAAGAAAAATCTCAGTATCCAGGAGGCACCTTAGACAAATTAAATCAGAATCTCTACGTGTGGGACCTGAGCATCAGCATTTTGCAAAGCTCCCCAGGTGATTCCAAAGCAAAACTTCTGATCTGGGGCTTCTGGGTTGGTTAATAATGGAATGCTGCTTTCTGAAACTGGGAAACGTGGACCTTGGCGAGGTCTAGTGTGGAAGAAACATTAGGGACCATGGATCACGAATCCTTCATGTGACAGAGCATCTTCTCTGCAAGCTGTTTAACTTACGGCCTTTAAAGTAAATGCTGTTGGTACCTGGAATTAGGTATTTTCCAGTCTGCTAAAGGGCCTCCAGGGGTTTTCTAATATGGGCAAGAATCACAAAGGCGCGAGAGTGTTTTCATAATGGGATGCTTTGGTCACTGTGCAGAAAAAGAGTTTAAATATCTCAAGTAATGAAGGAGAATCTACTTCCAATATGGAATTCAATATGCAAGTGTAATTACTAAGGGAAAGAAAAGAGTCAATTGTTTAGTAGTTTCCTAGGAGTCAAACTTATTTGTTTCTCAGCTCTCCCAGTGGCTGGAATGCTGCTTAAACCAACTGCCAAGAAGCATTTAAAAATTAACTATATTACAAATTGCTTTGACATATAAGCACCTAGAACAAACACATAAAATTAAAGTTTGCAAGAATGAAAATATGTTCACCAAGAAACAACATGAGGGGAGCGGATGTGGCTCAAGCAGTTGAGTACCCGCCTCCCACATGGGAGGCCCCAGATTCAGTTCCCGGTGCCTCCTAGAGAGAAACAAAAACAAAATGACAAGCAAACAAATGGAAAAACCAACTCAAGGGAACCAATGTGGCTCAGTGGTTGAGCATCGTCCTCCTACATATGAGGTCCTGGGTTCAATTCCTGGTCCTAGTAAAGAAAAGAAAAGAAAAGAAAAGAAAAGAAAAGAAAAGAAAAGAAAAGAAAAGAAAAGAAAAGAAAAGAAAAGAAAAGAAAAGAAAAGAAAAGAAAAGAAAAGAAAAGAAAAGAAAAGAAAAGAAAAGAAAAGAGAAAAGAAAAGAAAGAAACAACATGAATCATATTGAAATTGAAAGACAGAACATTAGGGTGTCACTCTGACATTTGGAAAGCAAAATGAAACATTTGCTAGCATTTGATTTTTAGTCCCAGAGGCCAGTCTTTTTGTGGTCTCTTACTGGAGAATAAGAAGTTGGGTTTATCTTCCAGAGATTCCTCCAGTAATGATTTAAATTTCTGCATTTATGTAACTTTGTATACTATACCCCCCCCAAAAAAATTTACAAACTCAAGATTTAGAACACAAAGCCTTGGTTTAGAATCCCAACTCTGCAAAGTAATGGAAAGTGTCCTTGGACAATGACTTAACTTCTCTAAATCTCAGTTTTATCATTTATAAATTAGGAATAGTGGTGCTGCTGCTGCTGATGATGCTATACCTACAAAGTAAGTTGTTTGCAAATAAGTTAGTTCCTTTCTTAGCATAGGGTAAGCACTCAACAGGCAATAATCATTCCTCTAGCTGCATTCTCTTTATAAAATGCCTAAAAGATCTGAAGAAATTTCCCTGTTAATATGTGATATGTAAGGACCATAAAGAATTAGCTAAAATGTTCTGGCATGAATAAAAGGCTCATAGTTTCATTTAAAGGTGTGCTATTCTGAATCTTAATTCTTGATTCTGATCCCTCAGCTGGGACCACTCTCCTTCCAAAGTCAGGGCTCCTCTCTCTTAGTTGCTTGGTGCCCTATCTCCAGTGAAAAACTAAAAATACATCGAATAAACAGAGTACAAAATATTAGTTTATTTTAAGTTTTCCCAGATTCCCTTGGAGACGTAACCATTTCACATCAGCACATCAGCTCTTGCTTGCTTTCTCCTTCCTCTCTGCTGCCACCACCATTCCCATAATCCAAACTCCTTTAAAGCTCACAGCTCCCCATCTTCAGTGCCAACAGGTACTGTCTTCTGGGATATTCATGATTTCATACCATTTTTACAGTCTTTTCTGCCCCATACTTTTCCGTTAACATCCATGGTATAGATTTTTCTAATAGTTTTTCAGATTCACAAATACAGAGAGTGCCATTTTTAGCCCATTTTAGTAACTCACTTGTACACTAGTACAGACTTACCTAGGACTTTATAATTATCTAAATCTTAAAAATTTCAAATATTGCCTCTTCTCCTCCTTACTCTTTTTTGAAATGCTGGGTAGATTTATTTCATACTTTTACAGTCTCTTCTCCATATCTCAACCTCCCTTTTATATTTTACACGTTCTTTTCTGTCTGTGCTTCATTCTTTATAATTGTTTTAGATCTGTCTTCCTAATTCGCTAATTCTTTCTTCAGATATATTTAATATTCTGTTTAGCCCATCCTGAGAGAAGTTTTTAGTTAATAATTTTATTTTTCATTTCCAATAATTCTATTTGATTACTTTTATTTTTTATTTTTTATTTTTTAAAGATTTATTTATTTTATTACATATCTCCCCTTCCCCCCGCTGTGGCGACGCGCTGAGAGTGGTCACTGCGCAGGCGCGGCTTTCCCCGCTTGTGGGCGGTCTCTGCGTCTGTTCACGGCCGGCTTTCAGTTCGCAGGTGGCTGGCTGCGCTCCATCCACGGGCGACCTGCCCTGCCCGTGGCGGCTCTTGCCCTGTCCGTGGCAGCTTCTTGCCCTGCCCACGGCGGCTCCGGCCCGCCCATGGCGGCTTGCCATTCTCAAGGCGGTCTGCCCACTAGGAGAGGTCCCCGGGAAACGAACCCGGGGCCTCCCATGTGGTATGCTGGCGCCCTATCCACTGGGCTATCGAGCCGGCCCCTTGATTACTTTTAAATTTTAACTTTTGTAATAAAGTGAGATGATTCAAAAATCAAAATGATATTAAAATGATATTGATTAGCTCACTCCTACTCCATGCGTATCCACTCCCTATAAGTAACTACTTCAACTCATTTCTTGTGTATGCTTACTGTATTTCTTTATGCAGGTAAAGGTATGTATATATATATATATATACGCATTCTTACTTTTTCCTTTATCTTATACAAAACTTAGTATACTATATACACTATTATCAGATTTTTTCATTTAAAAGTATGTCCTGGAGATGCTTCAATTTAGTTATTTTTAAATCTTCCCAAATTTGAATAATTTCCAATCACTTGCTCATTTCTTATTCCATCTTTTATTTCTATAACTATTCCATGCATTGTTATTTTATATTCTGTATCCAATAATTCCAATATCTGAAGCCTTGGAGTCATCACCTAATAGTTGTAGATTCAGTAAACTCTCAGTTATGACTTGTTTCCTTGAATGTTTGGTGATCTTTGAGAAATAGTTAATAATAGTTCATGGGGATCCTGAGGCTCTAAACTGAAGAGGCTTTCCTCCTGAAAGAATCGACATTGTTTTCTGCCAGGAACTAGGGGTAAAGGGTGTTACTGACCTGCAATAACTTCAGCAGCATTCCAGGGTGTTTAACTTAAACTGAGTCTCTCATTAAGCCTCCCTTCTTCCCCAGTGCACACACACACACACACACACACACACACACTCAGCAGGGCCAAAATATAGGCCCACTTAGAAACACCAGTCTTTGTCCTGGATATATTTCCAGATTTTCACTTAATTGATCAGACTCTTTCAATGCCAGCACTAGACTGATTTACTTTTACATTTATTTTCCCAAGTGATCTTTTAAATTATTTACTCATGGACTTTTCTAAAGAGAAATGATCTGTGAGGATTTAAAGGAAATGAAATCAGAAGTGCATGTTAATTCCAAAACCCTGTGCCAGCATAAACAGGAATGAACAAAAGGAGTGAAAAATAAAGAAGAGGACTTTAAATATACTGTAGCTAGGAAAAGCCTCAACGTTACACTACACATGCTAAGGAATTCAGCCAGATGTAATGCCATTTGGAACAAATTAAGAGCACCCCATGACTTGACACATTTCTCCAGCTCATAAGCATAGTGTTACAGATCATAAGTGGAGGAAATTCCAAAGGGTTTCCCCAGTATGAGTGCCGGGGGTTTGTTTGGGCAAGCTGCCAGAAGAATAGGAAACATTGACCCAGCCTTGGATGCCCTTGGAGCCATTGACCTAGCAGTGATTGCTAAGGGATAGTGGGCTGTAAGAGATACTACAGGCACACCATTTCTTCTCTGTGTTTCCTGTAAGATAGGACCAAGGTCTGGAAGCAAATCCTACAGAGAGTAATGAACAAATCTGAGCTGACAGAATTGGAAAACTAGATGGGAAAAAATAGATCATTGCTAGGTACGATGGGTAAAATCTTTTATCAACTTGGCTAGATTATGGTGTCCAGTTGCTTGGTCAAGCAAGCACTGGTCTGATTGTTACTGTGAGGATATTTTGTGGACTTAAATCATTAGTCAGTTGATTGCATCTATAGCTGATTACATCTACAATCAACAAAGGAGATTTTCTTCAGCAATGAGAGAATTCTCATCCAATTAGTCAAAGGCCCTAAAGGAAAAACTGATGATTTCAGCATTCAGAAGGAAGCAATTCTATCTCTACTTCAGCCAGCCAGCTTCTCCTGGGAATTCATCAAAACCTTCATTGGAGTTCCCAACTTGCAGCCTGCCCTATGGAATCCAGACTTGCCAATCCCCACAGTCATGTGAGCAAACTCTATAATAAATTTCATAATATTAATATATATGTATATACATTATATATGTTTCCCTAGAGAACCCTGACTAATACACTAGGCTATTCCAACTGTTCTGGGACACATAGAAAGAAGGAATTCTTGTCAATTAATTAAAAAAACCAACATACTGCTGTTTTACATAGATAATTCACTAGAGAAAAATATGTGAAAACTTACTTTTTTAAAAATCCTTAATAAAATATTAGCAAATAGAATCTAAGAGCAGATTTAAGGAGCAATATACCATGACAATGATTGTTTATTCCAAGATTTCAAAGACTAAGTATTAGGAAATCTATTAACATTGTCAAAAGGGACAAAAAAGCATATTAGCATGTAGTAGATGTTTATAAAATATTTGATAACATTTTGTACCTATACCTGATAAATGCTATTTGTCAACTGGGATTAGGTGAACAGTTCCTTAACATTGAAACATATCTTAAGCCAAAAGCCAATATCATGCTTAGTGAGTAAGTACTTATGACCTCTATAATATGACATTGCTTTTATGTGAGAGCCACTGCAATTAGACCAAAGAGTAAGTAAGAGGTTTAAACATGGGAATGGAGAAGACAATTTTATCATTATTTGCAGATAATACAAATTCCAAGAGATTCTGCAGAAAAACTATTAAAAAGTGAAAGAGTAAAAGAGAATTCAGAAAGTGTTCAGGATACAGCATTAATATTCAAAAATCGAAAATCTTACAACTCATTTAAAAATATAATCCAAAAGTAATCAGTTTGTAAAAGTATTTAAAAATCATAAAACACATACAAATTAATTTGAATTCTATAATGAAAACCAGAAAAATACCAAGGAATATAAAATAATGCATGACTAAGTAAAGAGGTATATCTTGTGCTAGGATGGAAATATACAGTATAGTGTACAAATATAAATTTTTCCAAAATAATCTAGAAAAGTTGCAAATTCCCAACATGATATTTGGGGGAGGAGGCATTTGGAAAAAAGTATTCAAATGGCAAGATAAAAAGGTGGTATTTCAAATCAATGGAGATTGTGGAAAAGATAATCACATAAATAATTGTGTGGTTACAATTTTGATGAATGAAATGAAAGAAAAGTAGAGGTTGGTGTAAATGTTTTAAGTAAAATGTGGGTCCTTGTTTCATTCATTACACAAAATAAATTCCAAACACATCAAATGTTTTAAAGTAAAAACTGGAATTGCATAAGAACTAGAAAAAAGAATGCATAAATATTTTTATAATCTTGGGATATGGAAAGTCTTTCTGAACATGTCTTGAAAAACAGTAATCATAAACAAAAGACCCATAACTTCAGCTATGTAACAATGAAAGCTTTCCAATGGCAAAAACAAACAAAAGCCCTATAAATAAAGTTGAAAGACAAAGAACAAATGTGGGAAAATATGTGCAATACTAATGACAGACAACTTGTTGCTGCCCTGATGTACCAAGAGTTAGTATAATCATTGAGGAAAAATTGTCCAGCCTCGCAAGTAAAAAAGTATAGGTTCTCCAGCTGATGGAATTTTCCCTCCTGCTCCCACTGACCTGTTCTCCGTAATCTGAAGGAAAAGTCTATGACCAATGGCAACTTTAATCACTCCTATCAGGATTCTCACAGTGCCTTACACAAGCACACACAGACACACAAACATGCACCCTTACCTTGGGCAGTTTACTGTGGCATCACACCCACGTGCTTGTAGTCTGCCCCTCCCAATGTACCGCTCAGCTGTTTCTGAGTTTTGCATTCTTTCTGGACCCACAATAACGCCCATGGATATGGTCACGAGAGCGCGTCTTCCGCCTGCCTGCCTGCCTGCCTTTCCGAGTGGAAACAGTACGTGGAGACGCACCGCGGTCAGTGTTCTAGTTCAGGTCATTGGAAGCAGGGTGTGTTTTCCTCCCTTTGCAAAAGGGCTCTGTTTTAGTGAAACGAAGTCAGGGTACACTACGTGCTGCAGTCCAGGCCTCCTCAGATTCTGCCATTGCGTTGTCTACCTTAGTCAAGTGGTGTCTACCTTAGGAATGCCTCCACCACCGCTACTATTTTTGTCGAGGTCTCGTGGGAGATTTAGGGAGAAGTTCTGATTATGGGTGACTGCCTTGGAGGCCCCAGCCAGACACCGCCACGGTGGACCATAACTATCTATAACAATCTTTCCAGTCACAAGGACAAAAATTCCTAGACGTTGTATACACACACATGCATACACTTATGCATACACACATGCGCGCGCGTGCGCAAAGAGTACGGGCCCTGTGTGTGCAGTCACCTGGGGAGGCTCAACACTGACTCCAATGCTACAGCTGCTCAAAGTATTATTGGAATACCTTTTGAAGAGCCTGCAGCACTTTTTTTGTGTGTGTATGTATTTTCCCGTGTCCACAACTGAAATCAAATTGTATTTGATTTTTGGAAATAGGTAAAAGCCATTTGCTATATGGTGAAACCATTATATGCGCATATGCGCATATAATGGTTTCACCATACAGACACAGAGTCAGAGAAAACTGACTGATGTTTTTTGTTTTTTTTTTTAAGATTTATTTTATTTTCTGCTTTTTGTCTCCGCCCCCTGCTGCCGTGACACTCGGAGTCAGCTTCACCGGTAAGCGGTAGCCTTGCCCACTGGCGAGAGGCTTGCCCGGCTTGCAAGCAGCTCTGCCCTGCCCGCTGGCCGCTCTGCTCTGCCCATGGCGGCTCTGCCCACCCACGGTGGCTTTTGCCTTCTGAAGCGGTCTGCCCGCCCGGAGGGGGCCCCGGGACCGAGCCCAGGGCCTCCCATGTGATAAACCGGGGCCCTATCCACTGGGCTATACAGCCGGTCCCTGTACTCTTCTTTTTAAATGTTATTTTTTTTTTTTTTTAAAGATTTATTTATTTTATTACATATCTCCCCTTCCCCCCCCCCGTTGGGGGGACGCGCCGAGACTTGGTCACTGCGCAGGCGCGGCTTTCCCCGCTTGTGGGCGGCTTCTGCTTCCGTCACGGCTGGCTTTTTCAGTTCCCCGGTGGCTGGCTGCGCTCCATTCGCGCGGGCGACCTGCCCTGCCCGTGGCGGCTTTTGCCTGTCCGTGGCAGCTTTTTGCCCTGCCCACGGCGGCTCCGGCCCGCCCATGGCGGCTTGCCATTCTCAAGGCGGTCTGCCCGCTAGGAGAGGTCCCCGGGAACCGAACCGGGCCCAGGGCCTCCCATGTGGTTTCCCAG
>PVKH010024007.1:0-13723 GCA_004027955.1 Chaetophractus vellerosus
TAATCCATCCTCCCACCTTCTCATGCTCTTGTAATCTGACTTCAATCCTGTTACAATGTAATAAACCCCTATCTAAGACCAACTCTGCTATTTTTGCATTATATCCCATCCCTTCTCACCTATTTGAGATAACCTTTTTGACAATTTTCCCTTCTTTTTGGTGCATCAATTTATTCTTCTCTCTACTAAATCCTTCTCATCAACATACAATCATACATTAATATATCTCAACTTTAAAAAATACCTAAATTTCCCTCTAGTTCTGTCCTCATTTTTCTGTGCCTTTCGCTAGGATCTTCGTGAAAGAGTTGTCATTACTTCCTGAATCCACTTCCTCCCTTCTCATTATTTCTTGACACACACACTTTAGAACTACAATCGTTTTTGTTAATGCCATCATTAACCTCCTGTTGTCAAATCCAATGGTCAGCATGGCTTTGAAATACTTTATTTACTTGACTTTTGAAATACCATGGACCATTCTTTCTCTTCCTTTTCCACTGATACCAACTCATCTCTCTAACCAGAATCATTGGAATGTCCCAGAATTCAGTCCCCAACTCTCTTCAATTCCATTCTCTATTGACACCCAACTTCCAGGTCATCTCATCCAGTTCAATGAATTTAAACACCATCCACGTAAACTAATGACTCTCAAATTTTAATCACAATCACTAATCTATTTCCTGAACCCTAGACTCACATATCTAATGCCTCCCTTGACATGATCACATGGCATCTCACTTTTAACATGTCCAAATCCAAACTCCTGATTCCTCTTCTATTTCCAAAACTGCACCTCCTCTAGCCTTCCTCATTTCAGTAAATGGAATCTCCCTGATTTCAGTCGTATATGCCACAAACCTTAGTGCCATCACAGAGACCTCTTTTTCTCTTATATACCACATTCAATCCATTAATAAATCCCATAAGTTCTTCCTTAGCATATATTCCAATCTAACCACTCCTTAAAAACTTATAGCAAGCACCCTAGTTGAAATCATCATTACCTCTCACCTATACTACTGCAATGGATCCTTAAACTGGTCTCCCTGTTTCTAACCACAACCCCCTTACAGTCTATTTGCTACATAGTATTCAATAATGCTTATAAAACTTAAACAAGGTCTTGTCAAAACTTTGCTGACAACCATCCATTTTCTTCCTATATCACTCAACATGAGACCTAAAGTATTACCACAGTATATAAGATCCTAAATTATCTCCTCTGACTCACCCCACAAATTCTCAAATTTTACCCTCTATCATTCTCCTACTAATTTTAATCCAGGAACACTGGACTCCTAGATTTTCCTAAAATATTCCAAGCACTCTCCTGCTTCTTTGCAATTATAGTTTTCTTGCCTAGAAAAGGCTTTCTCAAAATGTCTACCTGACTTGCTCTATCACTTCCTCAAGTTCAGTGCTCAAACAACACTCACTGAGAAACTTACTTTCAGTATAGAATAATGTCTTATGCCCATCACTCTATATTGCCTTATCCTTTCTTCAAAACATTCATTACTAACATAGGATATATTGTCTGTGTATTTTCTTTCTCCTGCTTTAGAATATAAGCTCCAAGAGAGCAGCGATATTATGTAAACATTTGTTATTGCTATATACCAGCCTTGGGACAAAGTTTGGTAAACAGTTGATACTTAGCAAATATCTACTGGATTAGTTGAAAGACCCCACTAAATTATGAAAAAATAAAGTAAGAAGGAACCATTGTTCCTGGACTAGGACCTTACTCTGACTTCATGAGTCTGCTTTTCCCTAAAAGTCCTTTGCATTGAGAGCTCTAAGGAAGGGTTCAACCACTTTGAATCAGCACACCCAGGAACTTCAGGGAGGAAAGCTACCAAGACTCAGCTTCAAAATTTCAAGTTAGAAAAAAATTAAAGTAGACCAAACTGAGTCACTTGTGTACATGGTCACTTGTGTACAAGAACACCAAAGGCCCAGGGGGTAACTAGCTAAGAGGTCAAGGAGAGACTGGGCTGGAGACCCAAACTCAACACAGGAGCCTGTATGCTCAGGAAACATGGCTGGGTCTGGACCAGATCCTCTGAATTGTACTCTGCCCTGGAGAGCAGTGACTGGACAATGACTCTAAAATGGCCCTCTAACATGAGTGCCCCAGTGTGGGGTCAATTTTAGAGATCTAGCAAGATGAGTCATCATGACCAGCTTCCATTGGATTGTGTAAACCAGCCTTCAGCAGAGGGAAATCAGACTTACAGTTCACTCTCTGCTTTATGTTTGGAAGCAGAAAAACCTACTTTTGGACTGAGTAAATAGAGTATTTAGACAACTCAAAAGAACTGGGGTGGGTAGGAATGGATATGTTGGCCAAAATACAAGAATGAAAATCTTTAAATATTTTTTGAAAATAAAAGAAATATCACTATTTTTGCATTCAGGAGTCATGCCACAGATCAGATGGATTATGTGAACATTTCGCAAACATGTTCCATGGACTTTAAGTAAGAGTTAACTAAAAAAATTTCTACAGAATAAAGTACGAAAACATAGACTTAAATAAATTTAAACAGCTTTCTTGACTTGAGGACTTCTCAAAGGGCAGAGTACCTCATTTTCCAAATTTATGAGATAAGGAAAACCTTCTTTTCAAGGAATATTTCATGTGACCAATCTTCTGGGGAACACACTTGGAGAAACGTTGTCTCCAACGTTTCTAAACTGTATAGAATAGAAGGTATATTTCAAAACAGTTTTATTAATGATTTAATTAAAGGTTGGTGTTTTAGTCCAGTTAGATATGGCACCAGAATTCCTAAAAAATAAATTATTCAATGAAAACTATTTCTCTAATTCTATAGCTATGGGGAAAAAAGAAATATTCTAAAACTCCTAAAGATAAGAAGTTAGGAAGGGATAAGCTAGTATATATGGCAGGTATGTTATTCAATTTAGAGAGTCCCTTATTTCATTTTCATAGCCACACTATAAGATATGTATTGTTATCTCTATTTTTCACATGAAAGAACAAAACTCAGGGTGTTTAAGTGGCATAAAAAAAATTAATGGTAAAACCAGTGTTTGAACCCAGGCCATTCCAATGCTAAAATCCCAGCCTGCTTGCCTGCCTGGCTGGCCTGCCTTCCTTCCTCCCTTCCTTCCTTCCATCCTTCCTTCCTTCCTTCCTTCCTTCCTTCCTTCCATCCTTCCTTCCTTCCTTCCTTCCTTCCTTCCTTCCTTCCTTCCACATTCATGATGCTTCCCTAAAAGTAGTAGAAAGAGGAATGAATAGACAACCAATCAATCAAAAATCAGCAGTCTAATTTTCTGTTATGGGAGAAATACTCTACTTTGGAAACCAGCAATAATTTTACATGTTCAATGTAAAGTGAACAGTGATTGTTTTATAGGAACCACACTGTTTTTCCAATATTCTCCCCAGGCTCCTTTTATTTCATAGAAGCAAAAATTTTCTTCTCTTAAAACAAAAGTTTCATTTAAAAGAATAATTAATTATTATTTAAAAGACAGCGCAAATGCTATTTCAAACTATTTACTATTTCATTTCAACCAAAGCACTCTACATAGAATTGAACTGATTCAGTGGGACACTTACTATTTCTTAAATGGTCATTTTTTTCCAGTATATTTTTCAGTCAGTTGTGTGGTTAGAAGGAAAGCAAAGACGTCATGCATATGTGTTCAGGGACCACTTGAAACCAGCATTTTGCATTCTTGTTTTAATTAGCCTTTATAACCACACAAAGGGTTATTCAAATTTGAAAGTTATGGCTGATCTAGAACTCAGTATATAAATTCAAACAAAATATTCAAAAGAAGAAAATATATTATTTTGCCTTTATCTTCTCTTAATTGCCTTTAAAATTGATTATTATTTTGTCATTTTATAACCAAAGAGTTCTTGCCCCAGTTTCTCTGCCCCAAGTCAAACTCTAAAATACTACTGCTACAATAAATCCTGACTGAAAGAGTTTGACTTCATAATATTTTCTGCCTGGCAAATTAAGGTGTTTTTTAAGTTATGGGAAAAATGTTGGTCTACCAACTTTGTAGATTCACACTCTGGTAAGTTCCTATTTTTGATGTCATCATATAGCATCACATCAGATGAAGATCTGTACTGGAATTTTAAACATAGACATATACATAAATATATAATCCATATATTCATCAGTAATCAGGAAAATGAAGGAACAAAACTCAGGATATGTGCATTTAAATGGGATATTTTTATCCATAACATTTATCATAAATAATACAAAATGATAGACATCTTAAAAAACAGGAGTATAAATTGGGACAGCAAACACGTTAAAGAGTACTTTGGCAGCATCTGGTCAAATTTCAAAAGGAAATGAGCATGTGCTATGATCTGGTAATTCCACTTCTTGATGGAGGACAACTTTTGAACATGTGTTCATGGAGACATGAACAAGCATAGTCCCTGCAGCACTGCATGTGCCATTGAAATAGATTTATTTATATATGGTTAATTCAAGAACAGTAATTTTGAGTGAAGAAGGAAAGTAAAAATGATAAAGGTAGTGAGGCAATTAATGTAAACACTCTAAAACACCAAATATCTAGATTAATTAGATTATGACAAATATATATAATAGAAATAAACTAGAAAAATGCACATCAAATTCATAGTAGAGTATACCAGGAAGAGTGGAGTGACACTGACATTGGCAGTCAATGGAAAAGAAATATGACAAAATGTTAACAATTGTTTGCTCTGAATGGCTGAACAATGGGTGTTCTATTATTCTGTGGATTTTTCTGAAATATTTACAGTTTTAGAATTATTTTTTTTAATTCATTAGAGTCATAAGTACTTTATAATTAACAACAAATTACTGGCTACACTGAAGTTGAAAATACCTGGGGTTTAGAAGGTTGGAGGAGTTCATGTTGTCTTTATCATGAATATGACAAATGGGACTTATATTTGCAGAATAACCAGAATTGTTTAACAGGACTGGTAATGATATATTAGGTGTTCCAATGAAGCATTTACCCAATCTGAATGTTGATAAGACATTTACAAATGTAAAAAAAAGCGAGAAAATTTATACGGTAATATGCTAAGACTACTGGTTGGCGTTCACAATGTGTCACATGATTGTATTAATTGCAATATGGGTAAAAAAAAGTAGTGTAATCATATCCAATATGTATCAAGCTAAAGAAAGAGTACAGTATCACCAGAAGATGGAAAATATGGCTGTTATTAAAGGCAATGCAAAGCAGGCGTGAATTCTAATCTAAACCACCACTGCATTTAGACACTGAGTTTCAAAACAAGTTTGAGTTAAGAGATATTTTGCAAGAAAACATATACAATAAAGGAAAAAATATGGAAACATATATGTATGTGGAGGAAAATGCATCTCTCAAAAATGCAGGTAAGCTGATGGTGGATATTCTGAGCCTATATGCTCCTCTAAGCAGCCCACTCTAAGGATCTAACGTCAAAATTTTGTGCATCAGATAATGATGCATATTAACATTTTATTGAAATGTGTTATACAATATGACATTTTTATTATTTGAGGTTTGTTTGTGATAATAGCTATGTCCTTCCCAAAACTGACTGAGTTGGCTCAAGCCCCCATCTACTGTCTGATTAATCTTTCAATTTATCCCCCACTTCCAGTTACTACTCTCATTTTAACTCATTCTCCACTCCAACATCATAATTCTAATATAAAATTCTGATCATGTCAGTCAACTATTTAAAAGCCTATTTAAAAAATTCTCCAATGAGATAGTCCATTTGAATCAAAGAATAGTTGAGTAAGAAAAGCAAGATGCAGAAAAATAGGCAACATTTTTTGTAAAGCTAACATTGGTCCAAAAAATCTTCACTGTGTATATAGATATTGAATATATATACTATCTACATATACACTGTGTACTTGAATATAATTATATAACCAAGTAGAAAATAAATAAAAGATACGAAATGTATTAACATGAGTTGGGGGTGAGGAGAGATATGAGTAAAGAAGGAGTAGAAGATGGGAGGAGAGAAAAAAGTGGGAGAGAGAAATCAATTAAAAAGGAAAAGGAAAAACCACTATGTATGAGACAATCACATTTAAATACATGGATATATAATGTGCTCAATATTTTTAAATAATTTTTAATTTAAATTTGAAAATGTAAAGCAAAAATAATTCATAAAAACTTCACATTGCCTATAGAAAGAAGTTAAAACTCCTTGGCATAAACAGAATCTTTCCACTTTCCAGACTTTTACCTCACCAATCAGACCAATCATGTGTACCAGCTGCACCTTCTTCAGTGTTCTCAGACCACAACATCCAAACACTCCCTTTATTACCTTAACACAAGCCACTGTCTATCTGGAATGCCCTGTCCTCCTCTCTCCCTAGGGAAGCCCTATCTTTATTCAAGACTCAGTAAAGTGTCCTTTAGGAAGCCATTCTTTAACTCAGAGACTGTCTTCTGTGCTTCCTCAGGTCATTGTAGAGCCTTCTATTGTGGTACTCAATTGTATTGTGACAACTTCTGGATGGATGTCAACATCTGTGTCTCTCACTAGATAGTTAATGCAGGAGAAAAGGAATCTTAGGTTTAACTTTTGCACATTGAGCACCCAGGATGATGCCAGGATCTAGGAGATGATGGTAAACAGATTTTGTCAAATCACTTAATTGATTGATGTTTAGTTATAAATTTTAAAGTCCCATAAATCAGTTCGTTTTATTCTGGTTCTTGGCCATGATTTCATGTATCTCAGATGTGCCAGTGTAACCATATGTTAAGAAGGAATCCTTTCTAAGTTTTGGGTGAGACCAAAAATAAAAATCAGGAAAAAAAACAATAGGCAGCAAGTCCTCCAGTATTCCAAAATGAGGAACTAGACCTCCTCTTTCATATAAGACTTGAAAGGAGGTGTACAAAACTACTTGTTGACTCGACATCTACCTCAAAGGTCGAAAGGAGTTGAACTGAAGATGCTGAAAGAGAAAAAATTCTCTAGAGAAAGTTAGAGGCTGAAGCATTTGTCTATCTCCCTCAATATTAGAGAGGCTTTGAGAGCACCTTTCAGAGATCTTGATGATTGTTCCCTAAAGTTTGGAGCACAGAGGGCACAAGTGTTTAGTCCACTCCTGAGAAATTTACGATAAAAGGCTATACATCTGGAGCTGCGTCTTGGTGGCAGAGCAAAGAGTGCACTGGGCACCAACTGCACTTCCACTGAGAAGAGCACAGGGATTCATGTCTCCATTGACCAAATGTGGGACCTGTAAATGAGAGCTAGTTTGGGGTTCTTTTAAAAGGATTTTTTTCCTAGGGATGAGGCAATCTTGGGCCTAAAGAGGCTGATACAGAGGCTGAAGGACAATAAAAGCATTCAGGCAGAAGAGGTGATTGGATAGTTTTGGTAAGGGGGCAGCTGGAAACACACAACAAACCAACACAGATCTTGAGCACCCTTGCCCTTCCCTCCCCTTGCTCCCTCCTCATCAAGGAGGGATGAAAATCCCAGAGCTTCTGGGTAGGGAGATGGCAAGACATTTTCTCATCTGCACCAGTGTCAACATAGAGAATTGGAGAAACATTTAACTTTACATGAAATTGGGTGTTTTGAATGTTGTAGATACTAGTTGTTTTAATTACTGAAATTGGATTGTTACTATAACTAGAAGTATCCAAAAGTAAATGGAAAAACTATGGAACTCATGTAATATTTCAACCAGAGGTGGGAAAAGAGGTAGTTCATATAAAGGGTTTGAGTGTATCAAGTTCTAGTTGTTCAAACAAACTGGTCATATATACTATTTTACACAACAGGAATGGAATGAAAAATCAGTATGTTTTGTATACATTTATTGTAACTACTGGAAAAAAAAAAACTCAAAGTACATGCTAGGCTCAGAGAGGAAATATTGAGCCATTTTTATTTTAAAGGCCAACACTAGAGTAGTAAACTATGTCTGTACACAAACATATATTATAAATCTGAATAACAAATCTTATTTTTATAAATACAAAATACTCTATTACTCTCCTGATTTAAATTCACAGTTAAGTCATAACAACAATTTCAACAGAAAAATTCTTATGTTCATAAAGACTTTTAAAGCCATCATACAGTATGATACTCACCATAGTCCAGCAGAACAATTAAGAGAATACTTTTGGAAAGTAATATTTTTTCTCTGCTCTACTAATTTACTGCAATATAGTAGGAAGAGGGTGCACAAAGATGAACCAGATCACAGCCTTGTTATTGAGGAATTCACAGCCTAGAAAGAGCACAAACAGGTAAACAAAAAAATGCCAGCCACTAGGCTAGTGATGGCTCTTGTCAGATCACATCTGGACTATTTCAGTGCCTCCTAACTGTGCTTCCTGCCTCCAAAATCATACCCTGAAGTCCATCTTCTGCACTGATTTCGAAAATAAATCTAATATGACCATGGCACACATCTGCATGGAATGTTCCACTGGTTTCTAGTAAATGTCAATATCAAATTTAAGTGCCTTAATCTAGGTTAGCCTTTATGATACACTCCCTGCCTACTCTTACGTGCTCATTTTTACATCAGCTCTTCTTTTTCACCTTACATTCCAGTGCCTCCAACTATACCACTTTTCTTCATAACTCTGAGCCTTTGCCTGTTGTCTTGGCTTCCAGGTTACTATGACAAACACCACACAGTAAACAGTGGGTATTTACTGTCTCATGGTTTTAGAACCTAGAAGACTTGCTTCCTCCCAGGATCGGCAGCATTCCAGCTGGCCACTAAATCCTGGGTTCCTTTCTTTCCTATCACATGGAGATACCCTTTCCTTTCTCTTGCTGGATCCACTGACTTCCAGCTCCAGTTCCTCCCCATGGCTTTCTCTCTCATGTTCAATTTACTTAGAAGCTTATCTCTACCACCAGCTTATTAAGTATCTAGTAGAGAACACAAAACACTATACACAAGGAACATATGAAATACCTCACTGAACCAAGTTGAATTCAGTTGAATTGTATGGTGATATCTACTGACCATGATTAGAGTCAGCATAGTGGTTTTTGAGGCTTGCTGATCTAGGCTTTGCTCAGGACTCAATGGAAAGTTGTTAAAAGATCCTCCTATTTCTTCTGAAGAAAACTCAGAGGAGGCAGCTTGGAGGAGAGCTGGCTATCTCACCTCTCTGTGAATCAGGCTCAGGATGTATGTGATGGATCCTGAGGTGTCCTTTAGAGAGTCCAGGCCTACAGAGAACTGGGGGTTAGAGGAAACAATTACCTCACATTACTGAGAAATCAAACAAGAAATCTCTGTGACCTGGCACAATGTTTATCTGAACTTTGGTCATACTTTAGAGTCCGTTTGTTTTCTCATATGGCTTCCATGCTCATCTATCTTCCCCCAAAGGCATACTCATGTTTAGAGAACCTCTAATAGAAAGATTAGATAAACAATAACAATGACTGCTTTTCACTTATTGGAAATTCACACAATTTATATAAATATATAAATGTTCAAGAAGAATTATTGACCAAACACCCCCCCAAAAAAATACTTGATATTTTTCTTTTCCCACTTGATTCAGTTTTTAAAAAGAATAAAGGCTCATAATCTTTCTCATAATTTTTATTATTTCTGAATATAATTGAATGGTAAATATTTAACTTAATTTTTTCATAGCACTACAATCATATTTTCATTTTAGCATTCATCATTAATGATGATAATTAATGATTCCCCACCTCCACTGCCACCACTACCATTAGTAGTTGAACATTCTCAGGAACTGCTTCTCCTGAAGGATGCACTCTTCTGGATTTTTAAGACTTACATACACAAACAAGCACTAAGTAGTCCATATGGACATAGATTGTGATCTTTACTGTACAAGTCCAAGAGCCAAACTATTGAACAATCTATTCCAAGCTACCTGAGAGACTAAAGTCTAATTGTATAGCTTCTGACCACTCCTTCATTCAACAGCCATTTAGTAACCTTATGAGGACAGGCACTGGACTACATGTAATAAATACTAAGATACAAAGCACATCCATTGCCCTCAGTGAATTCACAGGTAATTAAAAATACTTGCAGTAGTAGCTATGCTGGAAAATGATGGAGGAATTGAGAGGGGGCTTCCCAGAAGAGGTTATACTTAAGCTAAGTTTTGAAGGATGAGAAGAGTTAAGTCAAATGACTGGGAAGGGGATTCCAAGCAGCAGGAACTACATAGTCTAAGGTGTGAAATCATGAGCCTGATGTACTTTTAGTTTCAGACTTTAGATGGAGTTGGAGCCTGGGATGTAGAAAGAGATGAAGCTGGATTAGCAGGCAGGCCTTGATGGTCAACAGGCTCTTATGCCATGTTTAGATTTTTACCCTGAAAGTGATGAGGAGTCACTCAGAAATTTAGCAGGCAAGTGGCTTGATTAAATTGTGTTTTAGAAAAATAATACCAGCTAAACTGTAAAGGAGACAAGAGAACCAGAATTACCTGCCATAACTGAAGTTAGAAAGGGGATCCTGAGGAATGAGGCAAGATGGTGAGGTCAGTTTGGGGCAATCCGAGATATCTGACAGAAAATTGATTAGACAACACTTCCAGGTTTATATAACTTACCCCTGCAGGCCTTGAAAGAGCATGTATTTTCAGTTAGCAGTTTAGGATTCTCACTGCATGTGCCACAGGAGTGGTAAACAAGCCAGTAAGACCATAAGCTGCTACTAACTTCCAACTTTCCATTTTGTATTTTGCTAATATTACCTGCTATATCAGGTTTGTGCTATGCTTAAACTATCCAAGCTGCCAAACGTGCTCTTAGAATTGTAATCACTTTTGCTTCAGCCTTGAATCACAGCAGAAGAACTTTGTCCTAATTGTCTTGCTTACTGGGATGTCTGGTGAGAGAGAAAAATTTAAAAGTCATGGTAATCCTTCCCTACGGTTGTGTTTATTGGCCAGTTTTCCACAAGACACAAGAAGGCAAGTTCAGGTAGAGGCGGGGAGAGGTAATCTTCTCTTCTGGGGTACTTAGAGGTGGAGGCCTGTGGTTTTGGTTTCATCTAACAGGCAGCTACATAGACCTTAAGAATTATGTCATAAAGCTCTTTACCATGATTTCTTATGGGAAAATTATTTTTGATAAATGCATTTATGGATTGCTCATGCTTTCCCAACAATAATTCCATCACATATGTCAAGGAATTACTATATATGTGCCTGGAAATAAGGAAAATGATCTAAGTTAGATATATTCCATTATAATTCAAAAGAACCAAGTAATAGACATTTTTTCACCCCATACTCTAACATTTTGCACGTGAAAGAATTGTCTCTAACTGTATCTTAAGGGTGAACCAGAAAAATAAATAAATGAGAGTGAGTGCCAAATATTTCAAATAATAGGCTACAATAACTAAAAAAACATGTTTGGGGTTTTTATTTAATGATCAAAAGCCAAACTGTCACTATGCAACATTTTCTTATGTGACTGAATGTGGAGATCAGTAATTATATTATATATCCTATTAATTTCAATTTCCAAATTAACTGGGAAATCCTTTTAAATGTTTTAAATATGATTAACTCCAAAACTTGTGATTTCAGAAAAAAATGCTTCTTTACACGTTAACTTAACAGACAAATTTAAAATAAGATTTCATAAATCTAAGATTCTACTCAGAATATTTAGAATGAAACTAATGGGACTATACTAAGCACTAGTTCATTAAAAGCTTCATGCATTTCTAAACATGTATTGTGCAAAAATTTAGGATTATTATTTATTTATTTCAGTTGGTGTAACAGGAAAATGCTGAGTTCTTAAGTACTGCTCAGAAAACCCTCAAATGTAAATGCATTTTATACCTTCATAAACCTCCTTTATATTTATAGGACTAAGATGAAGTAACCCAAGAAATCAGCACATTTTCTACCCCTTGATAGTAGTGACTGGAAATAGAATTCTTTAAAAAAAGGAAAATAAAATAAAACTGGCTTCTTAGTTAGCAACTTTGGAGTTTCCCCTGATCTGTTATGTGGTCAGACTCCTGCTGGAACGTCTGGATTGGGCTGGCCACCCATCTAGTTCTCACTCCACACGCTGAGCTTGTGGGTGTCTCTCTGCTCTTGTGTGTTTTAAAGTCGTTTGATTTTTCACTGACCTCCTGTTATGGTGACCTTCGAAGCAAAAACATTACTACTCTCCCCAAGGGCTGTGTGTAATGTTGTAAAGTTGAATTAAGAATTGGGCAGACAGGGGATGGGGAGGAGGTGGCTAAAAATCCATGTCAGAGGCCAAACAAATTGGAGAAAAATGGAAAAATCTAAATTGTAAACTTCTGAGAATTTCCCAGGAGCCTCACACCATTTCCCGTTTTGAAAAGAATGTAGTAAGAAGTTTTGAAAGACATATACAGACTGATGGAAATACATAGTGGAAAGACAAGGCAAGTATAATTCATTTGCTAAAAAAAAAAAGCTTGAAAAGTACACTTTACATATTGTTTCAACAAGGCCTAGCTATATTCCAGGTGATATCACATGACTTCTTAGGGCAACCAGAGTTTGGTATCTGCCTCACTAATTACATGTGCAATGTGAAAGCCAGGAAGAAGCTTAGAAACCATCCCTGCCAAAGGAGGCTTTGGGAGGAGAACCAAATACGGTTTCTGTTTACCATGGCCACATCTACTTTAACCTGAGTAGCACTACTCTTGTCTATTTTACAAATACCATCCATTTGGACAAAGTATTTCATAGCTTTGAGAAAAATTGAAAGTCATCTATCTAATATGGAGCTCAGAAAGATAAATTTTATGCAACTAAATAGAAGTGGATTTGGAAAAGGATTCTTTTTCTTAGCTGCTGGTCCAGATTTTGTTTGTCTTTCCCCAATGGATGTAGTTCAGATGAATTTACCCAACAACTATGAAAGACATTATCACAATACAGTACAATTATGCAATAGGCCAGATCTTTTTTTTTTTTTTTTTCACCATCTCAGATATTCTACTCTGTGTCTATTTCTAAGTGTTTTATCTTGAAACTTTGAGCCAGACTTTTTTTTTTTTTGGTGGGGGGGGGGGCCTGTAACCGAGGTTATTAGCTGCTGTAATGGTTTCAGAGTTTTATTTAATTGTGAATTCCAAAAGTATAAATTGGATTATTCTTGTAAACTAATCTGTTCATCTGGGCGTGATTAAGTTATGATAAGGGCACTAACTGGACCCCGCCCCTTGGTGGGTGTGGTCTCAAGTATAAAGGCTAGGCAGTAGATCTGAGTTGCAGAGATTTGGAGAAGCAGATTTGAGAAGCAGTTCTGATGTTGGAGTGAGCTGTTCGCCCGATAGTCTACAGCTGCCTTGTGGAGAGATGCAATGCATAGAAAGCCTCATGGTCTACAGCTGAACTTGTGAAGGAAACAGAAGCTAAGCCCAGAGAGAAACGCAGCCCCGGGAACAAAGGAACCCAGAAGCCTGAACCCTGGAGACGTCGGCAGCCATCTTGCTCCAACATGTGGACTTTGGTATGGGAAGAAATTTATGCTTTGTGGCCTGGTAACTGTAAGCTTCTACCCCAAATAAATACCCTTTATAAAGACCGACCAATCTTTGGTATATTTCAAAAGGCACACTGTGGCTGACGGAAACAGCTGCCTACATGATATGCAATTACTCTTTCTTCCTGACTAACAGAACAAATTTTCCTTTGGGGC
>PVKH010024008.1:0-13724 GCA_004027955.1 Chaetophractus vellerosus
TAAAAAAAAAAAAAAAAAAAAAAAAATGAGTGAATGGCGTAAATGTATAAATCAGTCTTTATGTGTTATTCAGCATAATACATAAAGTTTTAACATCTTCTACCTCTATATATTTAAACAGAACTATAAACATATAATAATTTGTAATTATTGCATTGTTAATTATGAAACTATCCATATAAAGAGGCGAGCATAAAGAAATATAACAAACATCTAACAGTCACCATCCAGAGTTAACTAAGGTTTCATATATATGTACTTCATTATATATGTGTGTCTATATATCTTCTTCAGAATCCTTTCTTTTTTTAATTAATTTTTTTTCCTTTTAAAGAAGCTTTAGATTACATAAATGTTACATAGAAAATATAAGGGATTCCCATATGCCCCACTCCCTCCCTCTCCCACACTTTCCCACACTAACAACATCCCTCATTAGTGTGGTAATGCTTTTTACAATTGATGAATCCATATTGCTACTAACCATGGACTACAGTTTACATTATAGTTTTACATTTTATCCTGCACAATTTTCTAAGTTATGACAAAATATAAATGGCCTGTATCCGTCACTGCAATGTCATGCAGGACAAATTCAATGTCCCCCAAATGCCCTCATGTTACGCCTATTCTTCCCTTTCCCATCCCTCAGAACCTCTGGGGCCGCTGCCATTCATCAATGATAAGCGTTCTGCCATTGCTAGAATAATACTGTCGATAGTAGAATATTAAGAAAACAATTACAGAGGCTGTAGAGCACTTTGTAACACTCTCTTGCTCCCAAAACACAAACATTGGTGTCATTCCTCCCCCCAATCCTCAATTACAATCACGCTCATGAAATTGGTATGTATCTTTCCAGTTCATATTTTTCTATTTCATTTACATACGGATGTACGAATAAAAATATTCAATATTGTCTCGCTGCTTTAAAATTTTCCCAAATGGTATTACTGTACTTTCATGTTTCATTTTCAACTTAATTTGTGTTGAAGAAAAGAGATCCTTCAATGCATTTTAAAGCTAATCTTCTGGAAAAATATTCTTCAACCTTGTATGAAGTGGAAGGACTTTAGCCATGTTTCTTTTTTTTTTTTTTTAGATTTATTATTTTTATTTATTATACATCCCCCTCTTCTGCTTGTTCTTGCTGTGTTCATTTTTCTTTGCGTTCCTCTGTGTCTGCTTATCTCCCCCCGCTGGGGCGACCCGCTGAGTCAGCTCACCGGTGTGGTGGCCCACCTGCTCGTGGGGGCTTGCCCTTGCTCCCGGGGGCTCGCCTTTTCCTGCGGGGGCTCGCCTTTTCCTGCAGGGGCTTGCCTTTGCCCGTGGCAGCGTGCCCCGCCCGTGGCGGCGTGCCCCACCCGCGTTGGCTTGCCTTCTCGAGGAGGTCTGCCCGTTCGAGGACCGAATCCGGGGCCTCCCATGTGGTAAACCGGCGCCCTACCATCTGGGCTACAGCTGGCCCCCTAGCCATGTTTCTAATACTAGAAGATCTCCTTGGTCTTCCATTCTGGTAGAATTAATTAGAACTTCTAATAAATAAGTGAAATCTTAGCCCAAGCATTAGTCAACACAAGATTAGCAAGTAAGATTAAACTCCTGTGGCAATCACAGCTTCCTTTAAGAAAAAAAAAATTGGAGAAGTTGTGTGTTAACAGAAAAATCATGTACATTTGCTAGAATTCATGAAAGAACATTTTTATAACCGTGCTATTAACTATAGTTGATCATTTATAATACTGTTTGTGTTGTACAGATTCATGGTTTTTTTTTTATTTTTACAGTAGTAACATATATACAACCTAAAATTTCTCCTTTTAATCACATTCATGTATATAATTCAGTGCTATTAATTATTCACAATGTTTTGCTAACATCACCACCATCCATTACCAAAAACTTATAATCAACTCAAAAAAAATTCTGTAAAATTTAAGCATTGTCTTTCCATTCCTTGCCCCCATGCCATATCCTGCTAACCTATATTCCCTATATTCTAGATTCTGATTCTGAGTTTACTTAGTCTAATTATTTCATATCAATGAGATCACATGTTATTTGTCCTTTTGTGCTGGTTTATTTCACTCAACATGATGTCTTCAAGGTTTATCTAAGATGTTGCATGAATCAGAACTTCATTTTTTATGGCTGAATAATATTCCATTGCTTGTATATACCACATTTTATTTATCCATTCATCAGTTGGTGGACACTTGGGTTACTTCCACCTTTTGGCAAATGTGACTAATGTTGTTATGAATATTGGTGTCCAAATATTTGTCTGAGTCCCTGCTTGCAAATCTTTTGAGTATATACCTAGAAGTGGGATTGTCAGATCATATGATAATTCTGTACATAACTTTCTGAGCAATCACCAAACTGTCTTCCACAGTGACTGCACAATTTGACATTTTCACCAACAATGAATGAGTGTTCCTATTTCTTCACATCATCACCAATGAATGTAATTTTCTGGTTTTTTTTCTTCTTCTTTTTGATAGTAGCTATTCTAGTGGTTGTGAAATGTTATCTCATGGTTTTGATTTGCATTTCCCTAATAGCTAATCATGTTCAGCATCTTTTCATATGTTTTTTTTTGGCCATTTGTGTATCCTCTTTGGGGAAATGTCTATTAAAATCTTTGCCCATTTTTTAAATGGGTTGTTTGTCTTTTATTGTTGAGTTGTAAGATTTCTTTATATAATCTGGATATAAAATTCTTATTGGATATATGGTTTCCAAATATTTCTGTCTTTACATTTTCATGATAAAGTCCTTTAATGCATGAACATTTTTAATTTTGAAGGGGTCCCATTTATCTAATTTTTCTTTTGCTGCTTGTTCTTTGGATGTAAAGTCTAAGAAACCATTACCTAACATAAGATTCTGAAGATGCTTCCCTATGTTTTCTTGTAGGAGTTTATAGTCCTGGTTCTTATATTTAGCTCTTTGAACCAATTTGAGTGGCCTCCTTCAATCCTTTGCAAATGGAGATCCAGCTTTCCCAGCACCATTTGTTGAAGAGACTATTCTTTCCCAATTGTGTGGACTTGTCAAAAATCAATTGGCTATAGATGTGAAGGTCTATTTCTGAACTCTCAGTTCAATTCCATTGGCCTCTATATCTATTCTTGTGCCAGTACCTTGCTGTTTTGACCACTGTAGTTTTGTAATAAATTTTAAAGTCAGGGAGTATGAGTCCTCCAACTTCGTTCTTTTTCAAGATGTTTTTGTCTATTCTGGGCCCCTTGCCCTTCCAAATAAATTTATGATTGGCATTTCCATTTCTGAGAAGAAGGCTGTTGAAATTTTGATTGAGATTGCATTGAATCTGTAAATTGTTTTGGGCAGAATTGGCATTTTAACAATAATCCAATCCATGAGCATGGAATATCCTTCCATTTTTAAAGATCTTCTTTGGTTTCTTTTGGCCAAGTTTTGTAGTTTTCTATGTATAAGTCTTTTACATCATTAGTTAAATTTTTTCCTAGATATTTGATTCTGTTAGTTACTATTGTAAATGGAATTTTTTCTTGATTTCCTCCTCATATTGCTCATTACTAATGTATAGAATCACTAGTACTGATTTGTGTATTGTTCTTGTACACTGTCACATTGCTGAATTCATTTATTAGCTCTGGTAGCTTTGTTGTAGATTATTCAGGACTTTCTATATATAAAATCATGTCATCTGCAAATAGTAAAAGTTTTACTCCTTCCTTTTGAATTTGTATGGCATTTATTTCTTTTTCTTGCCTAATTTTTCTGGTGAGAACTTCTAGTACAATGTTGAATAACAGCATTGACAGTGGGCATCATTGTCTTATTCCAGAACTTAGAAGGAAAGCTTTCAGTCTTTCATCACTGAGTATGAGGTTAGCAGTGGTTTATTCATATATGCCCTTTATCATGTTAAAGAAGTTTCTTTCCATCTATCCCTATTTTCTAAGTGTTTTTATCAAGAAAGGATGCTGGATTTTATCAAACGTCTTTTCTGTATCAATAGAAATGATCATATGGATTTTTTCCTACATTCTATTAATGCAGTGTATTACCTTAATTGATTCTCTTATGTTGAACCACCCTTGCATACCTGGGATAAATTCCACTTGACTTTGAGGCATAATTCTTTCATGTGCTGTTGGGTTCAATTCTAATATATTATTGAGGATTTTTGCAGCTAGATTCATAAGATAAATTGGTCTGTAATTTTTTCTTGTAGTTTCTTTATCTGGCTTTGCTACTAGGGTAGTATTGGCCTTATAGAACGAGTTAGGTAGTGTTCCCTCCTCTTCAATTTTTTTGAAGAGTTTGAGCAGGAGTGGTGTTAATTCTTCTTGGAATATTTAGTAGAATTTACCTGTGAAGCCTTCTGGTCCTGGACTTTTCTTCTTTGGGAGGTTTTTGATTACTGATTCAATCTCTTTACTTGTAATTGTGGTCTGTTGAGATCTTTTATTTCTTCTAGAGTTGGTGTAGGTTGTTTGTGTGTTTCTAGGAATTTGTCCCTTTTCTCAAGGTTGTCTACTTTGTTGGAATACAGTTATTCACATTATCCTCTTATGATCATTTTCATTTCTGTGGGGTTAGTAGTCCCCCTCTCCTTTCTAGATTTTATTTGTGTTCTATTTTTTACTTTGTCAATCTAGCTAAAGGCTTACTGATCTTTTCAAAGAACCAGCTTTTAGTTTTGTTAATGCTCTCTATTGTTTCTGTTTTTGTTTTTTTTTTAAATCTCAATTTCATTTCTTTCTGCTCTAATATTTGTTTCTAATATTTACTTCTGCTCTAATATTTATTTCCTTCTGCTTACTTTGGGAATAGTTTGCTGTTCTTTTTCTGGTTCCTCCAAGTGTATAGTTAAGTCTTTGATTTTAACTCTTTCTTCTTTTTTTAAGTAAGCATTAAGGGCTATAAGTTTCCTTCTCAGCACTGCTTTCTCTACATCTCATAAATTTTGACATGTTATGTTCTCATTTTCCTTTGTCTCAGGTTATTTGCTGATTTCCTTTGTGATTTCTTATTTGACTCACTGATTGTTTAAGAGTGTGTTAATTAACTTCCATATATTTGGGAATTTTACATTTATTCCACTGTTATTGATTTCCAGTTTCATTCCATCGTGGTCAGAGAAGATGCTTTGTATAATTTCAAACATTTTTAATCTATTGAGAATTGCTTTGTGACCCAACATGTGGCCTATCTTGGGAAATGACCCATGTGCACTTGAGAAAAATATGGATCCTGCCGTTACAGGGTACAATGCTCTATATGTCTTTTAGGTTTGGTTCATTTGTCACATTATTCAAATTGTCTGTTTCCTTATTGATCTTCTGTCTAGATGCTCTATCTATTTTTTTTTTAAAGATTTATTTTTATTTTATTACATATCTCCCCTTCCCCCCCGTGCGGTGAGGCACCGAGACTGGTCACTGCGCAGGTGCGGCTTTCCCCGCTTGTGGGCGGTCTCTGCGTCCATTCACGGCCGGCTTTCAGTTCGCGGGTGGCTGGCTGCGCTCCATTAGCGGGCGACCTGCCCTGCCCGTGGCGGCTTTTGCTCTCTCCGTGGCAGCTTTTTGCCCTGCCCACGGCGGCTCTGGCCCGCCCATGGCGGCTTGCCATTCTCAAGGCGGTCTGCCCGCTAGGAGAGGTCCCCGGGAACCGAACCCAGGGCCTCCCATGTGGTATGCCGGTGCCCTATCTACTGGGCTATTGAGCCGGCCCCTAGATGCTCTATCTATTGATGAAAGTAGTCTATTGACATCTTTAACTTTTTTTGTAGAAGTATCTGTTTTCCCTTCAGTGTTGCCAGTGTTTGCCTAATGTATGTTGGGGGCACAGTGGTTAGGTGCATAAATATTTAAGATTTTTATTTCTTCTTCATGGAGTGACCCATTTATTAATTATAGTGTATTTTTTGGTCTCTTGGCCTTTGACTTAAAGTCAATTTTGTCTGATTTTAATACCAGCTCTCTTTCGGTTACTATTTGCATGGATTATCTTTTTCTCTGCTTTCACTTTCAACCTATTTGTATCTTTGGATCATGGTTTTTTTATCCATTCTGCCGATCTGCATCTTTTAATTGGAGAGTTTAATTATTAACATTCAGTGTTATTACTATAAAGGCAGTACTTCAACCATTTTGTCCTTTAGTTTTTTTATGTCATATCTTTTTTCTCTCTCGTTTTCTTTATTGCAACTTCCTTTTCTGTATAGTTTTCTTCTGTGATGTATCTATCTGATCACTTTCTCATTTCTGTTTCTGTATATATTTTTAAATACTTTCTTTGTGGTTACACCAGGATTTGTATTACACAATCTAATTTGAAAAAATACCAACTTAACTTCAATAGCATACATGTTCTCTGATCCCATATCTCTCTATTTCTCCTTTATGTTTTTTCCCTACACATTACCTCTTTATATTTTACATGTCTGTTATCAGGAAATATGACTATTGCATATTCAATCATGTTCTACTTCTTATAGGAATTAAATAATAGAGTTATATATTGAGGATGCTGGATAATTTTTGGCTGCCAGTTTTTCTTTTTCAGTATATTAAATATATCATGCCACTGCCTTCTCACCTCCATGGTTTCTGGTGAGAAATCAGCACTTAGTCTTATTGAGGATCCCTTGTACATGACAAATTGCTTTTCTCCTGATGCATTCAGAATTCTGTCTTTATCTTTGGCATTTGACTTTCTGATTAGTATGTGTCTTGGAGTGGGTCTCTTAATGTTTATCCTGTTTTAAGTATGTTGCACTTCTTAGGCGTGTATATGTATGTCCTTCATAAGAGTTGGGAAATTTTTGGTCATTATTTCCCCAAATATTCTTTCTACCCCCCTTTCCCTTCTCTTATCATTCTTGGACTCCTATGATGCATAGTTTGGTATGCTTCATGATGTCATGCAAGTCCCTTAGACACTGCTCAATTTTTTCTACTCTTTTCTCTATCTATTCTTCTGACAGAATGATTTTTATTGTCCTAATTTCTAGTTGGCTGATTCTTTCTTCTGCCTGTTCAAATCTACTATTGTGTGCCTCTAGTGTATTTTTAATCTCCATTATTGTGCCTTCTCCATAACTTCCGTTATGTTTCCTTTTAAACTTTCTAATTCTTTTTGTTCACACATTGTCTTATTAATATCCTTTAGCTCTATATCCACTATTAGTATATTTCTATCCCATATTTCCCTTCATCTCTTTGAATTGATTTTGGAAATTTGTTTGAACTTCTTTGATCAGTTGTTCTAAAGTCTGTGTCTCCTCTGAAATTTTAATTTGACTGAGCCATATCCTCCTGTTTCTTAGTATGGCTTGTAACTTTTTGCTGATGTCTGAGCATCTGATTATTTTGATGAGCCAACTCTGAAGGTCATTTTCTCCCTCTTGCTTAGGGTTTTATTGTGGATTGGCTATGTGTTAAGGCTCTTCTTTGATGTTTGGTACAACTTAGACTGGATCTTGGCTAAAGCCCATGTTTAAATGTTAAGATTTCCTCAGGGGGGCCAGCTGTAGCTGAATTGGTAGGGCCCTGGTTTACCACATGGGAGGCCCCGGGTTTGGTTCCCAGGGCCTCCTTGAACGGGCAGACCGCCTTGAGAAGGCAAGCCACCATGGCAGGGCAAAGCCACCATGGGCAGGGCAAAGCCACCGTGGGCAGGGCAAGCCGTCACAGGCAAGGCAAGCCCCCGCAAGCAGGGCAAGCCACCCACAAGCAGGCAAGGCCACCCGGGAGAAGGCAAGGCCGCCGCGTGGTGAGCTGACTCAGCGGGTTGCTGCAACTGGGGGGAGTCAAGCAGACACAGAAGAACCCAAAAGTGAGCACAGCAAGAAGAAGCAGAAAGGGGGGGATATATAATAATAATAATAATAATAATAATAATAATAATAATAATAATAATAATAAAGATTTCTCAGATCTTCTGTTCCTGATTCTTGCCCTGGACAAGTGGTATAACTTTTTTTTTCCAGTATAACTTAAGTTTGCCCTTTTCTTTGCTACTGTTTCACCTCCAGGAGAAAACTTCCTTTATTCCATTCTTTTTTCAGGAATCCTGATCTGTTCTGTTTGTTTCATGCAGAATTTTCTCCCCAGCTGCTATGATTTATTTAACTTAGCTCCTTTATTCAGTGCCCCCTTTTCAGTATACATTTTGGTTCTGGGAACTGTCCTGCCTTATAGCAGTTCAGTTTGCCCTTTGTTTTTTTTCTTGTGAAGTTTTATTGCTTCTGGTTACTTCCATGTTAGGGTATTCCACCCAGGAAACTAGATGTTGTCAGTATTTTACAAGGTCTTTGTTTTTTTTTTTCATTTAGATGATCCAGCAATCAGAGACTGGGTTGAATCTGTGCACCTCTTGCCAATAGTTCTTCCAGGGTCTCTTTTATTTCCTAGGGGCCCTTGTGTATGCAAGCACTCATGAGCCACTGGTGTTCCACTCTGGGTCTCTGCAAACTGGGTCATTGTGCTTGAATATGCATGGGGCTCTAACTCACTGCTGTTGTGAGTGGCTGTGTGGTCTGAATCCATGGCAGGAGGCCTCTGTGTGACTCTTTTTTTTTTTTTTTTTAGGTACCAGGGCTGGGGATTGAACCCAGGACCACATATATGGGAAGCTGGTGCTCAAGCACTGAGCCACATTGGCTCCCTTGAGTTGGTTTTTCCATCTGCTTTACTAGTTTGTTTTTGTGTTTTTAAGGAGGCACTGGGAGCCAAACCCAAGACTTCCCATGTGGGAAGCAGGCGCCCAACAGCTTGAACCACATCCACTCCCCTGTATGACTCTTAAGCTGCACTGGACAGAGTGAGGGGGAGAGATCTAGACTGGCAGGTCCAGTTCATAGGTCTCCTCCCTGTATTTGTGGTGGGTTCCTTTTTTTCTTCAATTCAGCATTTGTGGAGTCCTTCACTATCTCTGGATGATGATAGAGCTCTAAGCAAGTGGGAGTTGTCCTTTTATTAGTTGTTTCTGCAGGGAAACTTTTCCAGAATGTCTTGCATTGTCATGTTGATGACATCACCATAGTTTACATGTTTGAAAGAACAGTTTCCTAAAACAAAATTTCTTTGAGAATTATGTAGTTCCTTAAAACAATCACAACCTTAAGTTTATAATTCAATCATACTTTTAATTCTTAAAACAATTTTTTAATATAAGAATTTCTTTGCACTTCTTAGCAAACATACATAGAAACTCAACAATATGGCAACAATATACATGTTTGTATTTAAGTTAAATTTTAAGATAATTGATTTGTAAATATACCCCATCTATCTAAAGTGCCAACCCAGTGCTTTGCCTTTCAAAAAGCTATTGATTCAATTTGTACTCTCTAAAAATTCATGCTATTGGTACTTAAGCTTTCTCTTTTCTCCCTGTTTTTCTCTGCGTGGAATATTAGTTCTATTGTCTAATTTTCCAATTTTTTTCAGCCATGTGTATTTTACCCTTTAACAATACAATTGAAGGTCTTTTTTATTACTTATTTTTCTAAAATTTCTATTTGGTTATTTTTCAAGTTTTCATGTTCTTTTTACATTTTAAATGAATTCATATAGAAGTCTTTTCCAGATTGCTCCATTGTATGTAGTTTCTGTATTTAATTCTCTTGTAAGCTTAACAGGCTTACTAATTCACTCCATGGCATTTTTTTCTTCCTTGAGTACTTAGTAAAGTTATATTAGAGGCCTTGTCATCAATGGGAATTGTTTCGTATGGGAATCCTTTCTATGCTGGGTAGTGAAGGTATTCATTGAGTTAGTTTTCTGTTTGCTTTTAGAAATCCTGTTGTTTTCATCAGTTTTGCACCAGTGTTTTAATATAAATTTCCTGGTTCAGGTTTCCCATTTTGTAGTTCTTGGATAATAAAAATCAATTTCTCTCTTCCTGTACATAACATTTTATTGAGGCACTAATATATTGTGGTTGACTTTTCACACCTGACATAGGATGGCCTACCATTTCCTTGCCGAGATATTTCACTGTGGGTGAATATTCCCCTCAAAGTAGCTCTTCCAGGCATCCAGCTTTTGGCAGAAGCTTCAGTTCTAGCTTCCCAGTTAAACTGAACCTACTCCCTATCATGAGAAGTAAAACTCTAACCATTTCTGTATTAGTTTTCTATGGCTGCTTTAACATATTACCCGAAACTTAGTGGCTAAAACAACAGAAATGTATTTTCTTACTTTTCTGGAGGCCAGAAGTCTGAATGGTTTTCAGTGGGCTGAAATCAAGATGTCAACTGGGCTGCACTCCCTCAGAATGCTCTAGGGGAGAATCCTTGTACTTGCTTTTTCCCCGCTTCTAGAGCTGCATTCCTTGCACTCTTTGGCTCATGGCCCCTTCCTCCATCTTTAAAGCCAGCAATGTCATCACATTGCCATCTCCTCTTCTATGCAAAATCTTCCTCTACCTCCCTCTTTTAAAGACACTTCTGATTACATTTGGGGTCCACCCAGATAATCCAGGATAATCTCCCTACCTTAACATCCTTTACTTAATCACATCTGCAAATTTTCTTTTGTCATGTAAGGTAACATTTGCAAGGTTCCAAAGATTAGGACCTGGATAGCTTTAGAGGCCCTTATTTTGCCTACCACGCTTTCTAAAACATGGTTATGTTACTTTCTTGCTTCAACATCTTTGGTTAAGTGCCAACTACTTAATGTTGCATACAATTCCCTTGACAGTCTCCTGTCTGCATGACTTCCAAACTCATATCCAGCCACTGAACCTTACACATATAAACTCCATACTCACAAACTATATCATGTATTTCACATCATCTTTCTTAGTCCACATTATTTTCTGAGCCAGGAGTACTTGCCCACTTTCTCTTCCCTCTACCAACTGAACTTTCCTCCCCTTCCTTCACCTTGTATGTCTTTATTTCTTCTAAACCGGTGGTTTGCAATCCTAGTTAGATTTAAAATCTATCTGATTAGCTTTAAGAACAAAACAGATGCCAATCCCAAACCAGTTAAACCAGTATCTCTGGTGTAGCCTGGTTATGATTGACTGATTGATAAGTCCTCTGGCTATACTAACCTGGTTAGAATAGAGGTTAAAAACCTCTATTCTGGACCCAGTCCCATTGCCGTCTCTTCTGTGAAACCTACTCTAGCCTCTCCAGGGATCCCTTCTATATCTGCACCCTTAGCATTTTGTCTCTGCTCTCCCAGCACTAATCACATCGACTCTTCCCCCACAAGATGAATAACCCCTCTAGTCTGGAAATGTGTCATATCTTAAACATTATTCTATTCCTAGCACCTAGTACAGTATCTGGCACACAGGTTGTACTAGTCAGCCAAAGGGGTGCTGATGCAAAATACCAGAAATTGGTTGGTCTTTATAAAGGGTATTTATTTGGGGTAGAAGTCCACAGTTACCAGGCCATAAAAACGTATTTTCTTCCCTCACCAAAGTCCATTGCCACGTGTTGGAGCAAGACAGCTGCCGACGTTTGCCAGGGTTCAGGCTTCTTGGGTTCCTCTCTTCCCGGGCTGTGTTTCTCTCCGGCTTAATGCCTCTATTTCCTCCACAAGTTCAACTGTAGACTATGAGGCTCTCTAGGCTTTGCGTCTCTCCACAAGGCCAGCTGTAGACTATCAGGCGAATGGCTTCTCTCTATCCTGGGGCCTTCTCTCCTTCCTCATGACCAAGCTCTCTTACTTCCTGGGGCTCCAGCTCAAGACTCCAACATCAAAACTGCTCCAACTCAGTCCTTTGCCATGCCTTTTATCTTCGATTCCACACCCACCCAGGGGTGGGGCTTAACACCCAGTCAACGCCTCAATTATAACTTAATCATGCCCAGATGAACAGCCCAGTTTACAAGCATAATCCAATATCTATTTTTGGAATTCATAATTACATCAAACTGCCAAACTGCTACACAGGGCAACAGGATAAGGGGATGAATAAACGGATGAATGGATGGGCCCAAAGTTGATGTCTTGTTCGTCATTAACTTGGTAATCCTCTGTTTTCCCTAGGATTGACAGCCAAAGGAAAATAGATCTATTGCCTTCCCTGAGCTCTGTATGGGAGAAAAAACACCAGCACATTTAAATTTAAGATCCTATTCCCAGAAACAGTCCTTGTGGCCAAGTGAAAAACAACTGACATCATGAAAATCCTACCAGTCCCTGCAGTCTCTCCTTTCAGATCCACAGTGGTTTTTTTTCCTCCTTAAACTCTTATGATGTTTTCATTGTTTATGCCAGTAGTAAAATATGCAAGGACTGCTTCCTCCCAAAGGCAATGCCTATCTCTTGCTAACAAAACAAAATTAAATAAAAAAAGAGAATGCTGGCTAAAGACTAAAGTTATTGCTAAACTGCTTTGTATGATTAATATGTTCCTCCAGTTCCATTACCACGAGTCTGTAGCATCTATTTACATAGCTGTGTCTAGTTTGGTCATTTGTTTGTATGTGCATGTATTCATTCCACAAATACTTACTGGGCACCTGCCACATGCATAGCCCTGCTCCACATTCAGTTGTTTGTCTTAGCTCCAGTTTACCCTTATGTGTCCAAAGGAAAAAGTCTGTGTGTTGTATTTTTAACCCAAACTATTGCGTTAAATCATGTGAAATTGCCTCTATTCGATCATATTGCATCTAAAAACCCCAGCAATTTCATATGGTCCCTCCTAGTGCCTAGCTTCATGAATTTTAGAAGGTAAGGCCACACATCTTAGAAGATGTTTAAAGGAGAGAGCTGTTCAATTTTATCCATTGGGTGGCATGGTAATGGGACCTGTGAGCTTTTGAGATGTTCTGAGAACTCTTTTAACAAAAGATTCCAAATACAAAAGGAAAAATGCAAAATAGAAATTAATAAATGTTTAATTAAATGTCCACAGCATGTATCATGTCTACTTCATTAATTGTTAAATCTTATTATTCCGCGGGAACGGAAGCAAAAGCCGCCCACCCAGGAATGGAAGGAAAAAAAAATCTTATTATTAATAATCTTTTCATTGGACTTATAAACAAATTTAAATTAGCTCTCACTTTTCAAGAATTCTCAATAATGCACATGATTGCTGAGAGATCACGGATAGTCTTAAATTAAGCATAATACTTACAGGCAAATGATTTCAGAAGCAAAATTTTAAAAAATAATTTTCTAGTGTTTTAGCAGCAAGACAAAAGGTTGTTGGATTTGGGATGCATTTTCATGTGTCATGTATGACGTGGAGAGGGTAGGCTAAAACAAAAGTACCCCGGTCCTTCAGAGTCTTAAAATAGCCTTGGGAACTTGAGAGAAGTCCTTTCTCTTACCCTCAGGAACACAGGGTAAATCAGAAAGAATCAGGACCTGTTAAATCTGCATAATTGCTGAACTCTTCTCCTAGACAATCCACTACTGAGTTTATGATGTAGGGCATTTTTATCAGGGAGAGTTATTATGGTAAGTATAGTAACTACTAAGAGTTCCTGTCCCTTTATGAGTTACAAACCTCAAACCGAGAAAAGAGCTGAGCCTCCACCAGACCCCCTAGGGTCAACTTAATGATTTACCAGAGTCCCTTCTACTGGGAAGGCAGGTGCAGCTTAAATTCACTCCTCCACCAGTGGGGGCAGCACGTCGTAGAACAGTTCCAGCAGGGGGCACCATTGAGATTCTAGAAACTGCCCAACAGGAATCACACCGAGAATAAAGGCTCTACCTCTACGCTGAGGGAGAATTCATCAG
>PVKH010024009.1:0-13855 GCA_004027955.1 Chaetophractus vellerosus
GCTTCTGGCCCTGACCAGGAGGCAGCAAGTGCCTAGGAGTGCAGGGAGCCTGGCCACGGGGGTCGTGGTAGAGAAGTGTGCAAGAGTGCACATACACAGTCCACTGCTATCACAAATGTCCACTCCTTCGTGGGTTTTAAATTCCCACCTCTCCCACTGTTTCCTCCCACCCAAGCTCCCCTCCCATCTCTTAAAACCAAGGTTAGAGCTGCTGTTTTAGCCAGGCCTTGGGGGGAAAAGGGTCTGGTCCCTTCCCTCTCTTGGGCCATTACCCCCCGCATCCACTCCCAGTTGAGAGGAAAATGTCAGATTTAATAAATGTACACTAAAGTGTTACTGCCTCCATCTGAAGGGGAAAAAAAAGTTCCACACCAATGCTAGGTGTTGGTGGTAGGGTCGTGAATGGAATCCTGTGTTTTATGCATGATTGCTCTAGTAAATCCATAACTTCTTTAATAAAACTTAAAGAAAAATAAGTCATTTTCATTCATGGCTTCCAAAGAGAAGTAATGTCTTTATGTTTCTCAAATATTCAGAGATATAAAAAATTGCATGTCTGAACCCTGTATAATAGGTAACCTGATATAAATTGCATGGCTCTTAAATCTCTTTATGTAAGTCTCCTACTCACAAAATTAGTTCTCCCAGGGTGGGAATGCAATAAAAAAAAATAATCTAAAATATATGAGAATAACAACTTAACTTGTAGCCTTAAAAACATATCGTTCTCAACTGCTCCCTAACTCTGGATTTTTGTTCCTTCTGTATTTTATTCGCATAACAATACCACAGTTTCTAAATATGCTTGATTGGTACTGAGATTATTTAAAGTAAGTTTTTTTGCTTAAAAAAAAAAAATCTTACAATGGGTTCACACCCAGAGGAGTGGATTAAGTTTAAGAACATGCTTTTCTGGGGGTAAACACAGCTCTAAACCACCAACAAAGCATTGTTATGTGGGCCTTCCAGACAGAGCAGGCAGTAAAGGAGAATGTTTTGGCTGCCCAAGGAGTCAGGGTGGGTCATTGCCCTAAGCAATGGAAGAGAAAAAAAAAAGAAACAACTTCGCCCTCTCCCCTTTTGTACTAGCCTTCTGGTCTCTCTCTTCTCTATGGCATAGAACTTGGAATAAAGTCACCCTTGCCTGTTTATGGTTGGCTGGTGCAGTTTTTCTTTGACAACGGGAAGGCCTTAGAATAGTTTGCTGTGAGTGGTACCCAGGGGACAACCCAAGCTCATCAGGTTGTGGAATGTGAGAGCCAAATGCAAAAAAGTTTTCTCCCAGATATGGCTTGTTTACTCTTCTCTGAGAATGAAAGAAGTACCTTGCTTTTCCTTGGGGGCCTCCCTCTTTCCCTACCCCAAGACAGGTACTATCTGATTTTAGATGCAACAGGAAAATTACCGGCCAATGGAGAGATGAGCTCAAGGTGTCTTTTCCAATAATCACATCTTGGCAGCCTCAACTCAAATACACTGACTTATTCTAGAGATCCATCTGGGTGAGTGTGCTGATTTTTCAGAGTTGGAAAAGCTGAGTGGAGAAGTAAGTGGAAGAAGATGTGGAGAAGAGGTAGGCAGTGGTAGAGAGGGGGCATTTTAAATTCTGATTCTTACTAAATCATACTGGGGCCAAGTCTCACTTACATAAAAATATTTTGAAAAGCCAAGTTTCTAGGTTTACATTCACTTCTATGACTTCAAAATTTTCATAACCTGCTTTTGTTAATTCACAAGCTGAAAGATACACCTTCTAAAAATTCTAATTATTGTAATTTTTATTTTAGCATTAATTTCAAAGAAAATGTGCAGTACATATTTACATGAAATTAGTGACATTGCTTACTTATAAATTGTTCTTGGCTGCAGTACATTAGAACACCTTAGTCTTCCTTCTCACTACCACAGATATATTTATGTTTTTATTTCTATATTTAATTTGGGCAAATTTTATACTATTTAAAATATTCTGGGGATGAAAGGAGATGCTAAGATAGTAGAATAAATTTATAATGAAATAAAACATAATACTTTTTCATGTTTTGATATTATTTTAGATAACCACATGGGCCCATTCATCTGGCTACAATTTACTTCTCTTCCTCAGACAACTTTTTTTACCTTGATATCTGACATATATCTAAAATTATCATCTTCTCCCAGCTGATCTATTGGCTTTGGAGTTCTTTGTTAATTCATAATCATTGAGGAAGGGATATAGAATCTAATTCCCGATATTATTTTAAAATAATTTGTTTTACTGTGTTCTGTTTACTAAAGCTAGAACTAAGACAACAAATATCTTTGTTGTAGTTTCACTGAATTTTTTGTTATAAATAAGAGCAGGTCGTAATGATTTAGGGAAAGGTATTTTATCTCTTGAATCAAAAATATATCTTCCAAAGGATTTTCACTGATCTTTCTTCCTCCCAAATCCCACACTGTGATGTTCTCACTGACAATTCTCTTCACTAAATATATTTGCCCTATAGACTTTGAATTTAGTCACGAATTACCACAAATCTCAAATTTGTAATGTAATGAAAGATAAGGTATTTTCCTGTCCTTGCTCCCAGATGTATAACGATATAATCTTGGGAAGCATGGACAGAAGGAATGTCCCCTTTCAGACCATGTAATCGAGAAAACTTCCAGTCGGTATTAAACATGCTCAAGGTGGGAAATCCTCTGTCTTCACTGGTGCTGTGCTGCAGTTATGAAGCTCAGTATGACAGGTTGGATGTGACTGACCCTGTGACCAATGCCTGGATAATAGATTCAAAACATTTGTTTTCCTTGGAATTGAATATTTCATTGCACTTATTATGAGACACTGTGTATAACCGGTTCCCTTCTGCTATCTGCTGAGATGCAAACAACTGGTAAGTTGTTTGATAAAAGTCCCACTCTGTGCTTTTCTTTAAGAAACATCTCCAGGCTTTCATTCATTCATTCATTCATTCATTCATTCATTCTTTGAGAAGTTGTGGGTTTATAGAAAAACCATGCATGAAATACAAGTTTCTCATGTACCATCTTATTATTAACTCCTTGCATTGGTGTGGTACAATTGTTATGTTTGATGAAAGCACATTTTTATAATTGGCCTGGTAAGTATAGTCCATGGTTTAGCTTAGGGTTCATTGTTTGTGTTATGCAGTTCCATGGATTTTTTTTTTTTTTACAAAATTTTTTTCTAGTAATATATATATAAGCTAAAATTCCCCCCTTTAAACCACATTCAAATATATAATTCACTGTTCTTAATTATACTCACAATGTTGTGCTACCATCAGCACCATCCTTCACCAAAATTTTCCATCACCCCAAATAGAAAATCTGTACATTTTAAGCCTTAACTCACTATCCCCTGCCACCACCCCATCCACTGGTAACCTGTATTCTAGATTCTGACTCTAGATTCTCACTCTATAAGTTTGCCTATTCTAATGATTTCTTATCAGTGAGATCAAACAATATTTGTCCTTTTGTGTCTGGCTTATTTCATTCAGCATGATGTCTTCAAGTTTCACCCATGTTTTCATATGTATCCTTTATATGGTTGAATAAAATTCCATTATGTGTATATACCGTATTTTGTTTATCCATTCATCGGTTGATGGGCACTTGAGTTGCTTATATCATTTGGCAACTGTGAATAATGCCACTATGAACATTGGTATGAAAATACGTTTGATCTCTGCTTTCGATTCTTTTGCGTATATATCTAGTAGCGGGATTGACAGGTCATATGATAATTATGTACTAAACTTCCTGAGAAACCACCAAACTGTCTTTCACCGGAGACTGCACCTGCACATTCCTGCCAACAATGAATGTGTTCCTATTTCTCCACATCCTCTCCAACACTTGTAATTTTCTGTGTTTTTAAAAAAATATATATTAGCCATTCTAGTGTGTGTGAAATGATATCTCATTGTAGTTTTGATTTGCATTTGCCTAATAGCTAATGATGCTGAGCATCTTTCATGGGCTTTTTGGACATTTGTATATCTTCTTTGGAGAAATGTCTATTCAAGTCTTTTGCCCAATTTTAATTGGGTTCTTTGCCTTTTTGTTGTTGAGTTGAAGGATTTCTTTATATATTCTGGTTATTGAACTATTGGATATGTGGTTCCCAAATATTTTCTCCCATTGAGTAAGTTGTCTTTTTGCTTTCATAATGAAGTCCTTGATACACAAAAGTTTTTACTTTTGATGAGGTTCCATTTATCTATTTTTTCTTTTGTTGCTTGTCCTTTGGGTGTAATGTCTAAGAAATCATTGCCTAACACAAGGTCCTGAGAATGCTTCCCTATGTTTTCTTTTAGAAGGTTTATAATTCAGGCTATTATATTTAGGTGTTATATTTTATTAGTTAATTTTTTATATGGTGTGAGATAGGGGTCCACCTTCATTCTTGGATATTCTGTTTTCCCAGCACTATTTTATTTTATTTTTTAAAATTATTTATTTATTTTACTTTTATTCATTTTAACACCCCCCCCCGTTTTTTTTCCATTTTTTTGCCATTTTTGTGTCCATTTGCTGGGAAATTCTCTGTGTCTGTTTCCTGTCCTCTCTTCTGATCTTCTCCTCCTGTCTTCACCAGGATTCGATCCTGGGAACTTCTGATGTTGGAGAGAGGCGTTCTGCCACCTGTGCTGCCTAGTTCCTGGTTTTTCAGCCCGTCTCATCTTGGCTCTCCGTTTGTGTCACTCTCCTGTTACATCATCATCTTGCTGCGTGGCTCAGCGGGGCCTGGCACCCCCTCATGGGGGGCCTGGGGGCTCACCTGCTTGCGGGGACTGGTGGCCTGTGTACCTTCTATATTTTTCTTTATTTTACCGGGAGGTCCCGGGGATGGAACCCAGGTCCCTCCATATGGGAGATGGATGCCCAACCATTTGAGCCACATCTGCCCCATGACTATTTTACTGAAAAAACTATTTTTTTCTCCAATGAGTAGACTTGGCATCCTTATGAAAAATGAGTTGGCTGTCAATGTGGTGGTTGATTTTTGAGCCCTCAATTTGATTCCATTGGTCTATATGTCTGTCCATGTGCCATTACCATGCTGTTTTTATTATTGTGGCTTTGTAATAAATTTTAAGATGGGTAAGAGTAAACCTCTATCTTTGTTCTTTCTTTTCAAGATGGCTTTGGCTATTTGGGGCCCCTTACCCTTCCATATAAATTTGAAAATTGACTTTTCCACTTCTGCAAAGCAGGCTGTTGGAATTTTTATTTGGATTGCGTTGAATCTGTAAATCACTTTGGTAGAAATGACATCATAATAATATTTAGTCTTCCAATCTGTGAATACAGAATGTCTTTCCATTTATTTACATCTTCTTTGATTTATTTTAGCAATTTCTTGTAATTTTTCCTAGTTCTTTTAGTCACTATTGTGAATGGAATTTTTTTCTTGATTTCTTCTTCTGATTGTTCATTACTAGTACATAGAAACACTGCTGGTTTTTGAGGGTTGATATTGTACCCGCCACTTTGATGAATTCATTTATTAGTTCCAGTAGCTTTGTTGTGGATTTTTCAGGATTTTCTATATCAGAAAATCTTTATCTCATCAGGTCAAATGCAAATAGGGAAAGTTTTACGTCTTCCTTTCTAATTTGGATGCCCTTTATTACTTTCTCTTGCCTAATTGCTCTAGCTAGAACTTCCAGTACACATTGAGTAACAGTGGTGACTGTGGGCATCTGTAACAGTTTGGCATTATTTATGAATTCCAAAACCAGATATTGGATTATGCTTGTAACCTGGTCTTTTCCTCTGGGCATGATTAAGTTATGACTAGGGCTTTGATTGGGCCATGTCAGTAGGGTGTTGAGCACCCTCTCCCTTGGTGAGTGGAGACCCATAGACAAAAGACTTGGCAAAGGACAGAGCTGGAGTTTTGATGTTGGAGTTCTGATGCTGAGTTTTAATGCTGGAGCCAGGGGAAGTAAGCACACAGAGGAGCTTGGTCGTGAGAAAGGAGAGAAGGCCCCAGGAAGAGAGAGGAGTCATTTACCTGATAGTCTACAGCTGGCCTTGTGGAGAGAAGCAGCCTGAGCCCGGAGAGAAACACAGTCCAGAAAGAGAGGACTCCAAGAAGCCTGAACCTTAGCAAATGTTGGCAGCCATCTTGCTCCAACATGTGGCAACAGACTTTGGTGAGGGAAGAAACTTATGCTTTATAGCCTGGTAACTGTAAGCTTCTACTCCAAATAAATACCCTTATAAAAGCCAACAGATTTCTGGTATTTTGTATCAGCACCCCTGTTGGCTGACTAATACAGCATCCTTTTCTTGTTCCTGATCTTAGAGGGAAAGCTTTTCAGTCTTTCACCATTGATTGTGTTGTTAGCTGTGGATTTTTCATAGATGCCCTTTATCATGTTGAGGAAGTTTCCTTCTATTCCTATTTTTTCTAAGTGTATTTTTTTTTAAATCCAGAAGCAGTGCTGAATTTTGTCAAATGGCTTTTTTGCATCAATTGAGATGATCATGTAGTTTTTCCCCCTTTGTTCTCTTAATGTGGTTTATTATATTTAATGATTTCCTTATGCTAAACCATGCTTGCACGTCTGGGAAGAATCCCAATAGATTATGGTGTATACTTCTTTTGATATACTGTTAGATTCGGTTTGCTAATATTTTGTTGAGGATTTTTGCATCTATATTCATTAGGGATACTGGTCTATAATTTTCCTTTCTTGTGGTATCTTCATCTGCTTTGGTATGAGGTTCATGTTGGCCTCATAGATTGAGTTAGGTAGTGTTCCCTCCTCTTAAAATTTTTTGGAAGACTTTGAGCAAGATAGGTGTTCATTCTTCTTGGAATGCTTGGGAGGTTTTTGATAACTGATTCAATTTGTTTATATTTATTGGTTTGTTTAGATCCTCTATTTCTTCTTGAATGAGTGTAGATAGTTTGTGTTTCTAGGAATTTTCCCATTTCATCCAGGTTATCTAATTTGTTGGCACACAGTTGTTCATAGTATCCTCTTACAGTCCTTTTTTATTTCTGCAGGGTTGGTAGTAATGTCCCCCTTTTCATTTCTGATTTTAGTTATCTGTTTCTTCTCTTTTCTTCATCAGCCTAGCTGAAGGTTTGTCAATTTTATTAATCTTTTCAAAGGACCATCTTTGGTTTTGTTGATTCTGTGGCTTTTTATTCTCTTTATTATTTATCTCTGCTCTAATCTTTGTTATTTCCTTTCTTCTGATCGAGTTGGGTTTAGTTTGCTCTTATTTATTTAAGTGCTTCCAGTTTTGAGGTTAGCTCTCTGATTTGAAATCTTTCTTCTTTTTTAATGTAAGCATGTAGAGTCATAGATTTCCTTTTGGGACTGCCTTCACTACATCCCATAAGTTTTGATATGCTGTATTTTCATTTTGATTTGCCTCAAGAGACTTCCTAATTTCCCTTGTGATTTCTTTTTTGCTTTAACATTCCCATGGAGATGAGAAAACATTCTAGTTATATTGTCGTAAAAAAATGCCTTTTATTCCCAATCTGGCATTGGGATCTCAGCAAACACCTTTCTTCTTCTTCTCTACATTTCAGTTTTCCTTGGGGACCCCAAGCCCAAGCCCACTGACCTGACCATCAACCATTTGGCTATAATACATATAATGATGCTCCTCACCGTGGAGTTGTTGGTATCTATGGACATTTTGGGGGCACAAGATATTCAGAGAAACGTGAAATGTATGGTACTTGTCTTCTTTCACTGAGGGGCCTTTCCATCTGCACCACCTGCCTCCTGAGTGTGCTTCAGGCCATCACCATCAGCCCCAGCAGCTCCTTGTGGGCCAAGTTCAAACATAAATCCCCAAGTCCCATTCTCTGTTCATTTCTCTTCTTCTAGGTGCTGAACATGTCCATTGGTGGCAACCTCCTCCTCTACACTGTGGCCATGCCCAATGAGACCCACTTCTGTTCCTCACTGAGCACTGTTCCTTTCTACCCATGAGCTACACCCACATGGCTCTGTTCTTCACACTGATGACATTTAGAGATGTTTCCTTTATGGGGCTCATGGCCTTCTTAAGTGGATACATAATAATTCTCTTGTACAGGCATAAGCAGCAGTCCCAGCATCTTCACAGCAAGTGCCTCTCACCAAGAAGATCCCCAGAACAAAGGCTGCTCAGACTGTTCTGTTGCTGGTGAGTTGCTTTGTGATCATCTATTGTGTGGACTTCATCATTTCGTTTTCCATGGGCATGACATGGATGAATGACCCAATCCTGGTGTGTATTCAGATGCTTGTGGCCAATGGCGATGGCACTGTCAGTCCTTTGGTGCTAAGCAGTGCTGAGAAACAAATAATAAAAATTATACAAACCATATGGGGAAGAAAAGCCAGTATTTAACAAATCAGCAATTGAAATCTCTTAAAAAAAAAAAAGTCCGCAAAAATTTTACATGTTTTCACGGAACTTTCTCTCTGCAAAAAAAGCTGATTCATGTGGGATTACAAATTCTCTGACATAATAAAGTACCCTCATACATATGGCCATCAGTTTGATTCATCTACATCCTTATGAATTTCTTGGCTTTCTATTTCTTTTTGCATCTCAGACCTTTATACTGGGATTGTTTTCCTTCTTCCTGCATTACATTCCTTGAAAAATTTTTCAGTGAAGTTCTGTTAGATGTACACTATCCCTTTTTTATCTAAAAATGTTTTTATGTCATATATACTCTATCTGGAAATATACTTTAACTTTTAACAAGATTCATAATTCTATGTAGACTGATATTTTCTTTCAGTGTTTTGAAGAAATTATTATTTGTCTTTTAGCTTACATTATTCATTTTGAGAGTTGTGTTATCATTCTGGATACTGCTTCTTTTTAGGCAAATTTCCCCCACCTCTGGCTAGTTTTAATTTCTTTATTTAAGTATCCTGTATTTTCACTAAAATGTATCTATGTATGGATATCCTTTCTATTATATGTCTCATTCCATGTCATTATCCTTTCTGGAAAGGTTTAGGTCTTTATCTGTTCAAGTGTTTGTCTTCCTTTCCCCTATTCACTACTTTGGAAATTCCAGTTCAACATGAGTTAAACCTTATTATTTTATTCTTCATAGTTCTTAATTTCTTTTATATTTCCTATCTCTTTATTCTCTAAACTGCATACTTGGTAATTTCTTCAGCCCAGTAGTTTAGTTAACTAATTCTCTGTTTGACTGTGTTTAAACAGCTGTGTCACACATCCATTAATAGTGTATTGTATTTATTTTATTTTGTCCTGAGTTTTTTTTTAATCTGCCTGATATTTTCTCATATTTTATTAAATTTTGTATGCCTTTAAACATTTAAAAATACTTTTCTCTACCTGATAACCAAGATCTGATATCCATGGAAATATAAATCCACTTTAGTTTTTGATGGCTATTCTTAGTATTTTGTAATTTTAGATTGTGGGCTCATAGGTGGCAAATTTTAATACATAGTTATACTGAGCATTCTAGTTTGAAATGTATTTTTCCAGAGGGGATTTTCATTTTATTTCTCCTTCTAGTTTGTGGCACAAATCTGAGCAACATTCAGATTAATGTTTTGTTTAGATTTTTCTATACTATATGCATGTGATACATTTGAACTTCAAACCAATATGAGAGCAAGTTTTTTGTTCCCTGGAAGGATCCAAGGAAGTAGCAGAGTAAGTTCGTTGTGGACTACCTTTGCTAGATTTTCCTAGCTCACATTTTTCGCTACAGACATCAATCCTTGTGTGTGCTGGCTTTATGTAGGAGTCCTAGTTCTCCCTCTCTAACTTGTGTAGACTCAGCCTACAGCTGTTAGAAGCCATGTTTCCAGGTTCCCTAAAGGCGGTCCCAGCTTCCCAGTTTCAGACCCCTCTTCATTTTGACCCCTTGGGTATTTCCCATACCATTTTGTAAATGCATTTATTCATTTAAAAGAAGCTTGCTTTATATGTGGCTTATAACACATTTCTAGTGGAAGATTTTTCAGTGTCTCTAGTCTGTTATATCACCAGAAGAACCACTACTTTACATATAGGATAAAAGCTTCTCAGACTAAATATACTGAAGATACTTTATGTTAGGCCATAGTGTCTCATGAGAAAGACTGATTTTCTGATGTCCTGTGCTCTTTTTATTATGCTAAATATTTATTTATATATATTTATAATATATTATGATAAATATGGTTTTATGTTGTACTTCCAATTCAAAAAATTAAATTATTTTCAGTACTGTGCAACATTAAGATGTGGTCACCCCATTTTGGGGAGAAAAAGGACACTTCCATAAATAGAATTATTTTATTCAGGTTTCATAAAGTGAGCAATTACTAGAGTTTAGGAACTGAACTAAGATTATATAGCTCCAGTGCCTCCTTCACAGAAAAATTATTCCTGTTTACTTGTAATTTCAGCTTTGAAATTCTTTGTAATCCAAAAGTGATTTAGAATAGATTTTAACTTGCTCAAAGTAGATAGACAATTTTTCTAGGTTAGCTTTTTGTTTATTTATTTATTTTTATTATTATTATTTTTAAAGATTTATTTATTTTATTACATATCTCCCCTTCCCCCCGCTGCGGGGACGCGCCAAGAGTGGTCACTGCGCAGGCGCGGCTTTCCCCGCTTGTGGGCGGTCTCTGCGTCCGTTCACGGCCGACTTTCAGTTCGTGGGTGGCTGGCTGCGCTCCATCCACGGGCAACCTGCCCTGCCCGTGGCGGCTCTTGCCATGTCCGTGGCAGCTTCTTGCCCTGCCCACAGCTTTTTGTTAATATCATCTATCATTATATTGAGGCTAGAGATTATGGTCTATTATGCATCTACTTGGTGTAATTATTTAGCCTAATTTATGGTCATTATTAGAATACCCTTTTGGTGTAGAAAGGAATGTGAATTCTATTTAGTAGTGCACATGGCATACAAAAATGTTATATATATATTAGGTCAAAATTATTGACTTATTTATCTATCTATCTATTTATTTATTTATTTATTAAAGAGTGCTGGAGATTGAACCTGGGACCTCATACATGGGAAGCAGGTGCTCAACCACTGAGTTATACCTACTTCCCTAGATCAAGTTTAAATTATGTCATATACATCTGAAGCAACTGAAATAGAAAATGTCTGAATAAACCAAGTCATTAAAGCAACAGAATCATTAATCAAAGTCCTTCTGCACAAAAGACATAGGGTCAGACCCCTTTATTGGAATTTTTTTACGATGCCTTGATGAATAATCCCTAAATAATAATTTTTAAAAATATTTTCAAATAATAGAAAATTCCACTTATTTTATGAGACTAATATAGCCTTAATATCAAAACAGAGTAAATAGAGTTCACTAAGAGAAAATTATATCGCAATTGCATTGTGCACACTAACAGATGTTTCCTAAATAAAATATCAGAAATGAAATTCAGCAATGATTTAACAATAACATAATAAAGTAGAGATGATCCCAGTAATGAAGGTGAGATCAGCATCACAAAATCTGTCCAGATAAATAACCACATTGCTGTATTAAAAGAAAAATATGATATCAATATATGCAGAAGAATGCAATCTAGAAAGTTTGGTATTCATTTGTGATAAAACACATTAGGAATCTAGATGAAAAGGCAATTTCTTTAAGCAGTGAAATGTACCTACAAAAATATCTTTAGGAAACATCATTTTTAGGGTAAAGTAGTAGAAACATTTCCTTAAAGTCATTAGCAAGACCTGGGTGCAGATATTAATTTCTACTATTCAGTATCGTCATGGTGAATCTAAAACAGTAAAACAAGGAAAACACTCTATACCTATTGGAAAGGAAGATTCCAATTTTTCATTATTTTCATATCATATTCTCTAAATGTAATGTTCAAAAGCATGCATGGGAAAATTGCTAGAAATAATAAGATAGTTCAGCAAGATGGCTATATATGGTATCAATCCTCAAAAATCAATAATATTCTTATACCCTAGCAAGCACATAATAGAAACTGCAGTTGAAAAGAGGATTTATATCATATACACATTTATTTCTTTATTTAATTATTAAGGAGGCGCCGGGGAGATATATATATTACAAATATATATATATACACACACACACATATATATTTGTTTCCAGTTTGTTTGTTGGAATCTGGCCCAAATGAAGTACACACATTGTGATGTGTTGACGTGTCTCTTTGAGGATCGGCATACATCCCAGGTCATCTGGGGCACTCCTGCTCATCACCATTTCACTTTGTTTCCTAGTACCATCCAAAGTGACCAGAACATTAATTTTGTATCATTATGAACTAATGGATTAAGACATATCCAGTGTGCTTCAATATACTGCATTTATTATCCTTCTGATGATCACACTGTCCTCTTTGGCAAATGGGAGCCTAGTCACTTTGGTTCCTGAGTCCTTCCAACACGCCCTTAGGAGTGTTTGATGGCATCCATACTTCCTAGTAGAGGAAGTTCCAGGCTCATCTTGTCCATTTCCTGCCCCAGACTTGAAATCATTACTTTCTTCAGGAAGTCCTGGGACCATTGGGTAAAAATGGTTTTTAGAGACCACAACCTGGGTGCTAGAGAAACTCATTACTGAGTTGGAAATTATGTCTAGACTTTTTCTGTGGAAAAACTAAATATAAATATATGTCTTATAAAGAAAAATTTACATTATGAGCTTTACTGAGAATTCAAAATCAAATGCAAAGGGTTCTTACTATACTTCATCAATTTTACATCTTTCTTTCTCTCACACCAAAATTCCTAGTTCTCAAAGAAGACACTGGCATCATGTCTTATTTGCATTTTCCCACATAATGTATAACAAATATACCCTCGACTAGTTACTTCATGAAGTCAGAAAGGTAGAGGAAGGAACTTTCTACTTTCTGGTTCCACCTCGAGAACCCAAGAGTGGCAGCCAGCCCGGTCATGCCAAGAAGCCTTTAGCTACATTATTCTATTTCTCTGGCTTCCATGCCTTCATCTGTGCTCCTGTAGTTTTCAGAACCTGATAACTCACTTAGTCCTCTCTATTTCTCCCCTACTCATTCTAAATGGATGTCTTTTTAAGTCTTTCGTAATTTTAGATTTATCTATACATTTATCCAAAAATATTCTTGAGTCCTCATATGTGCCAGCTACTGAGTAACGCTTTCAAGGGTAGATGTGTGAGCATATCGGACACAGTCACTGCCCTCATAAAGATTACAACCTAATAGGGGAGCCAGACTTTAAAAAAATATTCACACACATAAATGCAAAGGCCAAATATGGTGATAACCATGAAGTATCATGTAAAGATTAGAATAGCACCTACAAGGCATTATGGGACTTTTGAGTGAAGGCCTATGAGGATAAGGGACATCTGGGTGGAAATGCATAACGTGAGGTTTAGCCATCCCAAACAGTGTGTACCTCATATAGACATATACAGGGCATAGAAATAAATGATCTTGAGAGGAAACCATAGGAAGTGCCATTTTGCAGAGATTAAAAGTGAAGGAGGGTTTACTTCCAGGAAGATGGTGGACTAGAAAGACAAAGGACTCTCTAGCTAGAGCAATTAGACAAGAAAAAAAATTTTAAAGGCATCAAAATAGGAAAAGAAGTAAAACTATATTTGCAGATGACATGATCCTATATTTAGAAAATTCTGAAATTTTTATGACAAAGCTACTTGAGCTAATAAAAATGAGTTCAGCAAAGTGGCAGTATACAAGATCAACACGCAAAAATCAGTAATGTTTCTGTACACCAGTACTGAACAATCTGAGGAAATCAAGGGGAAAATTCCATTTACAATCACAACAAAAAGACTCAAATACCTAGGAATCAATTTAACCAAAG
>PVKH010024010.1:0-13723 GCA_004027955.1 Chaetophractus vellerosus
CCCATGGCAGCTTTGCCTTGCCCGTGGCAGCTTTGCTCTGCCATGGCGGCTTGCCTGCTCAAGGCGGTCTGCCCACTCAAGGAGGCCCCGGGAACCAAACCCGGGACCTCCCACGTGGTAAACCAGCACCCTACCAATTGAGCTACAGCCGGCCCCTCTAGTGTTTTTCTTACAAATTTTTGTGTTACAGGTATTACCAGGGTACAAACAGATTTTATGGGTCTGTTAATTTCACAAGCACCATTCATTTCCCTCTTTTGAATGTTGCTCTGTTGTATGATATAATGGGGAAGATACAATATATTAGTCTGGACCATGATTTCATTATCATTTTGTTGATATGAGCATATATAGAATATAATTAGAAACATGGCAATGAAGTAAAGAATGAAGTGATAAATTGTGGGAACTTTTAAATGAATAGAATACAAGGTAGCATAAAATAAGGTGAAGTAATGAGTTAAAGGCAATATCCATAAAAGAAAGAAGAAATAAATGAAGGCTCAGACATACTGGAAATGTTTGTACAAGATCTATTCATTGAGCCTAATTTTGAGGTATTGGTAGATTTCAAGTAGGGTTAGAGCAAAAATGAGGCTTTTGGGAATGAGGGGAGCAGAATAAAAAGATATATGGAAACAAGGTTGAGCTTAGTCTGTGGAATCTGGTTGAAGAGTAGTGAAGAGATGTAGGACATGTGGGTTCTAGGCAAAATGTTGGAGTTCACGTTGAGTTTTAAAAAAAAAACTTTCCTTTTAATATTCCTTTTTGTGCACATCAAACATGAAGTTCCTTTGGAGAAGAAACTATGGGGAACATAAAATAGCTCCCAATTTGTTTCTTATGACAAATTCACCATGATTATTTATTTGTGTTGACTTTGGGAAAGCTACTTAACAATGAGCAAAAACATGTTAAAGCATCTTGCATAGGTAATTCATACATACTAGTTCCTTTTTTATTGTGACATGAAATTCAATATACATATAATCTTATCAATAACTCTGGGTAAGTGACTATTTCTTGGACCTTGGAATTCACAATGAATTTAAAATATTGAGACTCAAAGGAGTTACCTGTTTCAGAAAATGTTTATATTAAACCAGTGAGGAGAAGTCTTTCCAACAAGGTACCTCTTTTTGTGTTAGTGTGATTTGTAAGAGTGACACTTGCTGGGTAACTTTAGGTTTTATATTAAATGCTGATGTATCTGTCACTAAAATATGTGGACCAATTCCATTCTTTAATTAGCAGCATTAGTATATAGATGCTTTCTAAAGTCACAATAGCATGCGAATATTTGGAACTAAGATCTATTGAGTTTGTACATGAAGATAGTACCAATAGGTCCTCTCTACAGCATTCTTTGTTAAAAGTATGTTTAAAAATTAATTTAAGACTGGCTGAAAATAAAGAGCAGATGATCCTTTTTTCTTTTCTTTAGAAAAATCTGTTAAGATCTAGATGTCTGCTCTAAGACTTTAAAGTATGAGCTTAACAGCATTGAATAGTCAGTCTTAGAAATAGTTGAATCAAGAGGGAGTCTTTGCACTGCAGCATATTATTCATGTATACCTGTTACGAAACACCAGCTCCATATGTTGTGCAGCATTGTCTTCTTTTCAGGTCTCACAGACTTATGTTTTACATGTTGGTGTTCAAGTGTAAAGCTGAAAGTAATTCAGGCAACTCAAAAACTTTGCAAACTAGAGAATTGTTTAAACTCAATGAAATTGCATCCAAGATCACAGTCTTGTCCTCATTATTTTTAAGTTTCTTGTGTTGTATGGCATTGCCTCAGTAGGTAAAACTGCCATGTGGTAGTAATTTCAGGTTGCATATATAAAGTCAGGCTTTCTCCTCACATGTAGTATATTTCAATTATATTTATCCATGTTTTCAACTATTTAATAAGCCCATTTTATGTATTCCTTGTCATTTAAATATGTCTTTTCTATAAAAATGCCAATCAAATCTTGAATGTCTATGGGGTTTTCTCAAAAACAACTAAAACACACTTTCTTTTTTTTATTTTTGGTTAAGATTTAGATATTTTCGTCTGCTCTCTGAGTGTCTTCTGTGTCTACTTGTCTTCTCTTTAGGTAGCACTGAGAACCGATCCTGGGAACTTCCGGAGTGGAGAGAAGCTGCTCAATCTCTTGCACCACCTCAGCTCCCTGATTTTGCTTCATCCTCATTATTTCCATTCTGTGTCTCTTTTTGTTGTGTCATCCTGTTGCTCCAGCTCTCCATGCAAACCAGCACTCCATGTGGGCCAGCTTGCTTTTCACCAGGAGGCCCCAGGTATCAAACCCTGAACCTCCAGTATGGTCAACGGGAGCCCAATCACTAGAGCCATATCCGCTTCCCTACAATACACTTTCTTTCTCAAGTTTTCATTTGTTCCCCTTGCTGTAACATAAATAAAGCCAAATGATTTTCAAGGTGGAAACTGTGACCATTTATTGCTTACAATAAAAGTGAAAGTTAGGCCCTATCCTAATGACAAAAAGGGAAGAAATGCCTTATTAAGAGCAAAAAGGTCAAATTATTCTATTGTCCATTTCCCCAAATCAATATCTGTTAATGTGTAGCATATACCTTGTTATGTTTGATCTCAAGTACTTTTATATGTCTACTATAACATATTTCAATTATGAACCCATTTTAAATTTTTTACTTTTTTTTCAATCTGTATTTATTGGGGATTTAGTAAGCATCAGACACTGTGCTAAACTCTAGACATACTTTAATTTCCAAATAATGCACAGTCTTTCTTTTCATTGAGTGAGTGTATTACATAGTTCGGTAAACAAACAATCATCAATTAATTGATTAGACATCTATTAATTTGGGACAAGAAAATATTAAATTCAGAGAAACTGAAATTTATACACATATAAAATCTTTCTTGCTCTTTTTTCTTAGCTCAATATTCATCACTGCTTGTAAAATGTGAATTGCTAGGTAAAAGTTTTAGAGAACATGTTAGTTTGTAAAGGCCAAAGGGTAAAATCCTGTAAGAAACCAAATTAATTAGAGGATATGACTCTTAGGACAGACTTCTTGATAGAGAATGACCTATATGTTGGTCCCAAATCCAAATGTCATCTCTTCAAAATGAATGCCTTTTTCCTCTTCATTTTGTTAGTTTTAAAGTCCACCAATACAGCAGTTTGTATGAATAAATATCTTACTTTAAGATTAAAATATTCCTGAGATAATTACAAATCTCCCCAGGGTAAAAAAAAAAGTTAAGCAAAATTGTTTTCTTCCTATAACTTGAGATCAGGGACACTGAAAGATGGAACATGCTGATGGCAAGACAGAATAGGAATAAACTTTTGGAATATTGTGAATTTTGCCAAGTTGGGGCAGATCAGAATTGTACTCCTTCAGGGTGGTTGGAGTTTATGTGGTCTCATGAGAGAGGATGGAAAGGGCAGTGTTGAAAAGAGGAAAGGCTATCACAAGTGGAATCAAAATAAACTGGCAAGAAAAGGAAGGGGCCTTTTTCCCTCCAAATTGTTTCTCTAGGGACTCAGGAATAATATACAAATAATGGGTTTTACTCTCAGCCAAATAATGGGTTAAAGCAGCTATTTGTGGGCTTGTTTGGGAAACACTAACACTTAAATCAGTTTATACATAATGTTTTCAGTCTCAAACAACTGACTTACAAATGCCCTGTTGGAATACAATCCATTCATAAATTGTGGTCTCCTCATATAATTGCATTCAGACAGAATTCCTCTGACTCATAAACAAATTAAACAAATAATTTCCTTCCCAAACATCTGTTAGTAAGAAATTGCAATCTTGTACACCAGTCACAAGATGCCTTATAATAACATGGGTGGTATAACCTTAGCATATGAACAACATAAAGTCATGAGTTCTTATGGGCCTTATTAGTCATGATTAACCATTTATTATAAATTCCCTGTCCTCAAAGATTTTAGTCAGGAATTTTGACAGCAGTAGATGGAGACTTCATTTTTTTTTTGTTCAACAATCTGGAGGAATCATTATTTTTGAAGATTATAAACTCTGGAACTATTACTAATGACATTACCTTTCATTTCGTAATATTATTTCCAAAACTCTCTTGCATTTTTATAGTTGAAATTAATTAAATCTATTTGACTTGAGTGAAAGTGGTGACTACAGAGAATAAATCCACTAGTTACTTATTATCACAGATTTAGGAAGAAGTTGATACCAGATTACACGGTATAAAATAGAAAAAGGATGCCATCAAATAGAATTTTTAACAAAATTGGTTAAGCAGGAGCCACCAATCTTCCTCCAAATTTATTTGCAAAAATTTCTAAAGAGATAATGAGACAAGTCAAATAATATATAATGTGATAACAGTACTTGCTTGAATAATTTAAATAGATATTCCATGCTTACAATATGCTAGGTACAATTCTAAGGCTATATGTAAATATGCTTTCATTTAATCTGCACAAAAATCCATGAAATAGGCACCAGATTTATGACTATTTTAAAAATGAAGAAACTGAAACAGAAAATGATTAAGTATTATGTTCAGGGTTACACAGATAATAAGTGGCTTGAGATTACACAGGGAAGTGGTAGAGTATATGTATACCATTAACTTAGTAAAATAAATATTTTGTATAATTAATTTTTAAATAACTTAGATGCCACATCAAAACTTTCATTACGCAGTTTGGAGGCTTATTGAGGAATTTAGGATTATAATGTATTCATTTTTGTTTAGGAGCACCTAACTCACAAGACTATAATGTAGAGTTTATTTTTCTCCACTTTTATTTTTAAAAGAAACTTTATTATTTCAAACCAGCAATTATTTGGGGCTCTTCAATAACATTCACTTTTGCAGATACTATAGTGATTCAGAAATAAAGAAAAAAAGAAAGAAGAAAGTAAGGAAATAGGAAGGAAGGGAGGGAGGGAGGGAGGGAGGGAGGGAGGGAGGGAGGAAAGAAGGAAGAAAGGAAGGAGGAAGGAAGGAAGGGAGGGAGGGAGGAAAGAAGGAAGGAAGGAAAGAAGGAAGGAAGGAAGAAGATAATAAGGGATGAAGAGAAGGAGGAAGGAAAGAACAATGAAAAAGAGGAAAGAAGGAAGGAACAAAAGAAAAAGGAAGAAAGGAAAAAAAGAAAACTAGTAAAACTAGTAAAAGAAAAGAATTTGAGTTGTTTCACAATAGACACATATCTGCTGCAAATCCACCCAGATACAGGAAATTAAACTGATACACAAATGTCTATAATGCAGGGTGTTATATAACAACTGTTACAAGAAGTATATAAGTAAAGTGGGCATCCTAAGGCAGTAAAGTATATGCAGATATCCGTCCAGGTAAAGCAGATAGTCCATATGGTTAACTAGTTAAGTCTTGAACATGGTAAAATACAAACTGCATTTAGTGCATAGAACATTCTTTGGTTTACCTAATGTAAACATTAAAACATATGGAGAAAATGTAAGAAATAATATTTTCAAAACATATGTTTGGGTTCTCTATCAATTATCTATTACTATTAATAAATCACACCAAAAAGTTAAAATCAGTCATTCATTACATCTCATAAATTTGTGGGTTGCCAATTAGAGCTTAGCTACACATTTTTTCTGCCAGCGCTTCTCTTGCCTGAGGTCTCCCATGCAGCTGCAGTCATCTAGAATGTGAAAAAGGGGCTTGATCATCTGAAATTGCCTCACTGACTTGTCTGGTGGATGGTATCAGCTGTTGGCTTGACTGTCCTTGTTCTCTATCATGTGTGCTCTCTTATAACATTAGGCTAGATTGGGCTTATTTATATAATAGATGAAGTGTTACAAGAGTGTTAAAGCATAAGTTGCAAGGTCCTTTAAAATCCAACCTTGAAGCTAAACAGTGTCACTTCCACAGCATTCTAATGGTCAAAAATAAGTCACAAGTTATACCCAGATGCAGGAGTTGAGGAAATAGACTACAGCTCTTGATGGGAAAAATTCATATTGCTAAGAGTTCTAGAAAGACTGAAATGATGCAAGAAAGCACATTATTATGACAATCTACTACAGAGTAAGTTTTTTTGCTCACTGCTGAATTATCCCATCAAAATACAAATATGCTAATACTTGTGCTACCTGTAAAAGAAATAAAAACTTTACTTGTCTTCTGCACTCATCATTTCTTTTCTTTTATTTTAACTTTTATGGCAAACATCGTTCAAAGAGTAGTCTGTTCTCACAGTGTTCAATTTCTTCCCTCCCATTCACTGTTATACTCAATCCAATTTGGTTTAAGCTCTCATTATTCCACCAAAATTACACTATTCCAATTCATCAATGAGATCTACGTTAATAAATCCAATTGTCAATTGTCAGTCCTCATCTATAAAATGCAGGTGCTAATATTGTACTTACAAAATTGTTGTGAGGATTAATGAGATAGTGAATATGAAAACACTTTAAAAATGAAAAACACATGAGTGATATCATGGAAATCATGAAATAGTGAGTTCCAAGAATTGGTTTCTTCAATGAAGCAACTCTTAAGCTGGCAAAAACTGACACAATTTTTTGAACTCTGGAAGCTAATTAAGAACACACAGCAGACAGGGGAGCACTTAATCAAGAAAGAGCCTGGGTAACCACTAAGACAACATAACAGAGATTAAATAACATATAAAGAACACAATCATTGCAAAAATGATTTGGAAAACTCACTAAAAGAAAACTTCATTTCTCAGAGATCAACAAAAACAAACCTTTGTTGGGAGGGAAAAATCTTATTTCTAGAATTACCACATTATAATATTGAAAATGTCCATTTTTAAACTATAGATTACAAAGAATACAGAGAAAAATGAAAATACAACCAGCCACTGACAAAAAAAAATGAAATTGGACAAAAAAATCCCTGGGGAATCCTAGACATTGTATCTACTAGAAAAAAAATTTAAATGAACTTTCATAAATATGTTCAGAGCTAAAGGAAACCATAGACAAAGAAATAAAGGAAACCAGGAGAATGATGTATGAACAAGCAGATTATCACAATAAAGAAATAGAAATTATAAAAAGGAACAAAATAGATGTATGGGGCTGAAAGTAAAATACCTACAATGAAAAATCACCGAAAGGGTGCAACAGCAGATTTGAGTAAGCACAAGAAAAATCAATGAATTTGATTTGAATTGAAATTATCCAATTTGAGGACCAGAAAGGAAAAGTAATGAAGGAAAATGAACAGAACTTGTCCAGTACCATCAAGAATACCCAAATTCACATTATGGTAGTTACAGAAGGAGAAGAGAGAGCAAAAAGGCAGAAAGAATATTTGAAGAAATATTGGCTGAAAACTTCAAATTTGAGGAAATACATGAATATGCACATCCAAGAAGCTCAACACACTCCAAGTAGATAAACCCAAGAGATTTATACCAACACACATTAGAATCAAACTGTCAAATGACAAAGATATTATCTTGAAAGCAACAAAGAGAGAAGTGGCTGGTCTCATACAATGGATCATCAATAAATTAACACCTTATTTCTCATCACAAACTAGGGAGGTAGGAAGGCAGTGGGATGACAAACATTAAGTTCTGAAAGAAAAGAGATTTGTCAACCAAGAATTCTGTATCTAGCAAAATTATACTTTGAAAAAGAATGGATATATTAAGACATTCCCAGATAAACAAAAACTAAAACATTTCATTGTTAGTATGCTCCACCTCCAAGAAATGACAAAGGAAATCCTCCTGGCAGAAATGAAAGAAAAAGTTGGGGGACTCATACTATCCAATTTCAAAACTTACTATAATGGTAAATTAATCAAAATATTGCAGCACTGGCAGAAATTCAGACATGTAGACCAATGAAATAGAATGAAGAGGATAGAAGTACTCTATTATTGGTTTATTTTTGGCAAAGGTGCGAAGACCATTAAATGAGGGAAAGAATAGTTTTTTCAACAAATGGTGTTACAACAACTGGATTTCCACATGCAAAAGAATAAAGTTGGACTCCTACCTCAGACCACATATTAAAATAATCTCAAAATGGATCAATGTCTTAATATAATAACTAAAACCATAAAAATATTAGAAGGAAATATAAGGGTAATTCTTCATGAGCTTGGACTTGGCAATTGGTTCTTAGATATGATACCAAAAGAATGAGTAAAAAACATAAAAAGGAGATAAATTGAACTTCATTGAATTTAAAACTTTTTTGCATCAAAGGACCTTATCAAAAAAGTGAACAGAGAAACCTCCAGAATACAAGTCATATCTGATAAAAAGATAGGATCCAGAATATAAATACCCTTAGAACTCAATAGCAAAAGACAAACAATCCAATTTAAAAATAAGCAAAGAACTAAATAGGCATTTCTATTATATATTTCTATTTTGTTTTATACATATATATATGTTTCTACATGTATAAAAAAAAAAGCACATGAAAGGACCCCAACTTCCATAATCACTAAAAATATACAAATCAGAAATACAATGAAACACCGGCTAGCATGTTTATAACTTTGTTTTAAAAAGACAAATAAAAATTGTTGGTGAGGATACGCAGAAATTGGGACCTCCATACATTTCTGGTGGGAATATAAAATGGTAGAGCTGCTGTGGAAGATAGTTTGGTGGTTCCTCACAATGTTAAATATAGAGTTAAAATACGACCCAGCAATTTCACTTCTAGGTATACCCAATTATTTGTTTTCCTAAAAACTTCTCCATGAAATTTCATTGCAATATTATTCACAATAGCTACAAGGTGGAAATAATCTAAATGTGAAGTAACTGATGAATAGGTAAACAAAGAGTGGTATATCCATACAATGGATTATTTGGCCATTTAAAGTAATTAAGTACTAGTACATGGTTCAATGTGAAAGAACTCAAAAACATTATGCTAAGTGAAAGAAGCAAGACAGAAAAGATCACTTTTTGTATGATTCCATTTATTTGAAATATTCGGAATAAGTAAATCCATAGAGTCAGAAGGCAACTTGGTGGTTGACAGGGCCTGAGGGAAAGAGGAAATGGTGTGTAACTGTCTAATGGGTATAAGGTTTGATTCTGGGGTGATGAAATTGTTTTGCAACCTAGTTAGAGGTGGTGGTTGCACAGCATTGTGAATGTACCAAAGGCCACAGTATTGTTCACTTTAAAATGATTCATTTTATGTCATGTGACTTTCACCTCAATAAGTAGAAACTCTGCATCTATAAACAGTTTTATATATAGCAACAAGTTACTATCTAAACTGGAAAAATCTAATTATTAACTTTTCTTAATATGGTGCATTCTCTAAAATGGGTTAAACATTCAAATGTACTGTATTCTAAATTTCTTTGAAGATTCACTAATAAACCAAGGGAATAAATGAAAGATTCTCTAACCACAAAATACATAAAAACACTGCCATAATAATGCTTGCCTAGTCGAAAATGGTTTTCTTCTAGCTACAAATTAAACTATAGAATTTTCATTCACAGCTAAATTATGCTAACCTAGTATAGATATAAAATTTTTTTTAAATAGATAATCAAGTGGATTGGTGAAGCTCTATGGTTGAGCCCATGCTTCGCATATATGCTATCTTGGGTTCAATTCCTGGTGCCTCCTTAAAAAGAAAAAGGATAATTGTGTATCTATTAATAGTTTCACATTGTATTTATATTAATACATGGGCTTGAAAATATTACAGAGCTTTGCTTCATTTGCGTAAAGCAATTGTAAAGTGCCTCAATAGTTATTTGATAGTTATTTAGATTTATGAGGGAGAACGCTCAGATTTACATTGAATTTAATATTTTTTAAAGTGAGTCAACGCATATTTTCTGAATTCCAACTATGTTATATAAGGTTATGGGTAAGATTTTAATGGTATGTTAAGTTAAAAATTTAGAATGAGACCCTAAAGCAATATTTACAACATCCCAATGACTGACTAACACCAAATTATCAAAAATGAAATATCCAAAACAAGTTTGGTGACATTTAATCCACTTAGCCACAACTAGGATGTAAAGCTGGAGATTTAGAGAAGGACCTAGAATAGTACTGTTGGTGTTTTGGGAGTTTTACTCCTTCTTCCAAAAGGTTGGAGTGAGGGATGACTCCTCTCCTCAGCCTAAGGAGATGGGTTTCAGGAGGGTCTCTCAGTGAGCAGGATGTTGGACCCCCGCAGCAGGAGGCATACTGCATGGTGTGTAGCTACTGCTGGAAAAAATCAAAAGTGCCTCCATACTCACAAGCTAACGGGAGTAGGGGTGGGATGTAGGGATGAATTTAAAGTACATGTGTATTTACATAACTATATTTACATATTATGTTTATACATGGCGTTTTAGCTAACGGATATAGACTGCTTCTAATCCTAGTGAGATACCTGAACACTGGTATTTTAGTGTCACTATGTTCCTTTAAAACAAAGAGCAAACACGACGGGATGGTGGGGGTGGGGGAAGAAAGGGGAAAATGTAGTGATTGTTTAGAAGAAAAGGGAAATGGGAAATTGGAAAGAGGAAAAAGTAAATTAGGAATGGTGCAATCCTCAGAGACACAAGAAACCACACTGAAGAACATTTTTGAAGTGTTAAAGTTAACTTAAAGGAACTGCAAGAACACTTCACTTGCAGTTCTAAAGCTGAAATTGAAATTAAAGACAGCAGAGCTTGTATCAGGTAAGAGAGGCATGTTACCCCCAAATATCAACCCCATAAAAGACAGGGGCAAGAGCTTGTAAAATCTTAATTTTATTTAGCCTGTGCTTAGAAAAAAACAAAAATAATGAAGTTACAGATGCATGGTTTTGAACACTAGTTAGAATAAATATTCTAGCGCAACAGAAGGATCTTGTGACAAGTGATGAGTGCATTTCAAATATTTAGGAGTTTTATTTTTTCAGATGAGAATATATTTATCTGAGCACCTCTGTGATAGAAATACCACGTGAACAGTTTTTTTTTTATTACATTACAGATACTCTTCTAATTCGATTACTGCCTGCTTGCAACTAAAAATGAATGCATTAGCTCTCTTGGTAAATGAATGAATAAATAAATATATAATTCTAATTATTAAAAGTAAAAAACATTAATTAAATAAGGTTTCAATATTTTTCAAAACATAGGGTTAAAAAGGAGCAGCAACAAAAATAATTCCCCATATATTTATTTTTAAAAATTGTTTAATTTGCACAATATCCCATGCTTAAGGACTTGGACTTACAAATTGTTTGAGCAGGAGGGAAGCTTAAAGTTCAAGAAATCCAACTTCCTCACAGTACAATTGGGGGAAATATGGCTGGTTGCTTGTTGCCCAATGTCACATTCTAAGTGGTAAAAGGAACTGTATCCTGCTAGTCCTGACAGTTCTGATTCACACACATGCAGGGACAAATGAAAACAACAGTGAGAAATGAAGTTTCATTGGAAATGAAATGAGAGAATTTACCTGCCCCGGGCCTTAGCCCACATTCTATGTTTGTGCATGAAGATAAATTGACTGGAATTGTTCTCAGGGGACATGAAATAAACCCATTCAGACGGATTGCCAGATAGAACATCCAGTAACATTTGAATTTCAGATAAACAATCTTTAGTATAAGTATGTCCCAGGCAATATTTAGAATATACATATACTTTTTAAAAATATGAGTTATCTTTTATTTAAATTTACCCAAGTGCCCTGTATTTTTATTTGCTAAATCAAACAACCCTATATTTAGGATATTTCTAAGAAAGCAGGAATGCTTTCAGCTCAATAAACATCCAGCAAATACCATGGTCTTATATGGGAAAAGTTAAAGCATCAATACTTTGGGGAATGTAGAAGACTTTTTAAAGGCTAAAGTGACTCAGAAATTATCTGTGAGTATATATGTATATTTATATATTTTCTTGAATTGTTCAATTTAACTCTAGGGTAAGGGTCAGAGTACCTTTATGCCATTTTCTAGATATGCCCCACGAATTCTGAGCAAAGAAGAATATGTCAATATATTAACTTTCTTTTAAAATAAATATCTGTGGGAAAAGAATTATAAGACAATGATGGAGGTATTACAACACATTCATGGTCTTCCAATTTAAAATTAACTACTCTCTTCACCATAATACAGGGCTGGTTAGATGAATGTACTAGGCTTTAAATCAATAGTCTGTAGGGTAACCTTCAATTCTTGCAATTTCAAAACAGGGAAGAAGGTTATACTCAAGAATTTACATGTGTTTTGTGGGGCTTATTAGGTGTGCCATAAAGAAGTTAATATGAATTACTTATTCTCAGTGATGCAGTTCCAAAACAATGATCTCTAGCCGTGTGCTCTATCTCATCCCATGCAGATGCTTTATCATAATATAAATTTGCCTTAATTACTTGATTATTTACAAAGATACAGAGTGATGGCAAGATAAAATAACAAGCTGGTAATGTCCCTATGCATCATGATACTTTTCCGTTGACAATTTTTGTGCACTTTAATACCATGAGGTTTTCTTTTCTCTGCAGGATGGTTCAGGCCCTTGTAGAAGCTGTAGAGAGGGTGAAAAAGTGTGAGGTTTGGAAGTGTGAATTATAAAAAGGACTCACTCAGATGCCACTAGATTACTTCAGCTGAGTCATGGTCACACTGACCCTCAGCCTGCTGCATTTAACCAGTGGCCAAAAATTAAGAAGAAACTCACAATGGAATTTTGCTTTAGATTTTGTCAGTTTTACATACACATTACATCTAACACTCACAATAACTCTAAGCTAGGTTAAAAATGAACAAACTATGGCTCTCTAAATAGTTAAGTAACTTTCTAGGACCAGAAATCGACCTCTTTAACCACACAATGGATTCTAACCATCCTTTTATGATTTTATAATTGTTATTGCTTTTGTGAGCTTCAGAGAAACCCGATTTATTTTAAATACGACAGGACTAAGAATCCTATAAATAGGTGAATCCATAGCTAGTAAGGAAAAGGTGGTAGGTATAACTATAAAGAGATAACACTAGGGAGATCTTGTGGTGAAGGAATAGCTCTATATCTTGATTGTGTTGGTGGCTACACAATTCAACACATGTGATAACATAGTAAAGAACTATATACACTGTCAATTTTCTGATTTAGATCTTGTACTATAGTTCAATAACATATAAACATTGAAGGAGAGTGGGTATATGGTGTATGGTATATGGAACCTCTCTGAACTATTTTTACAACTACCTGTGAATTTATAATTCTTTCCAAATAAAATGTTTAAAAAAATCCCTGCCATCTTAGAATACTGGAAGCTTTCTAAATTCTGATTTTTACTTCTGATGGAATATTAGGCCTATAACTCACCCTCCATATGTTCAACAAGATATATATCAAAAAGTCCATGTCCTTCACTGCAAATTCCGTATTACTGTCTGCTGAAAAAGTAGGCATTGTAGAGAAATTTAAAAAGAAAAATTAGTGAATTTTAATTCCATCAGTAAAGTAAATTACTTTAAATATAGTTGTGGTGGTTTGGAGCTATATATCTGTTTTGGTCAGCCACAGGAGTGCCTTTTGAAATATACCAAAGATTGGTCGGTCTTTATAAAGGGTATTTATTTGGGGTAGAAGCTTACAGTTACCAGGCCACAAAGCATAAATTTCTTCCCATACCCAAGTCCACGTGTTGGAGTAAGATGGCTGCCGACGTCTCCAGGGTTCAGGCTTCCGGGTTCCTCTGTTCCC
>PVKH010024012.1:0-13725 GCA_004027955.1 Chaetophractus vellerosus
ATTGAAGATGATGTTAGCTTTTGGTTTTTGATAAATTGCTTTTATCATCTTCAGGAAGTTTCCTTCTATTCCTATCTTTTGCAGTGTTTTTATCAGGAAAGGGTGTTGTACTTTGTCGAATGCTTTTCTGCCTTTATGGAGATGACCGTGTGATTTTTTTTCTTTCAGTTTGTTTATTTGGTGTATTACAATGATTAATTTATCTTATGTTGAACCATCCTTGCATAACCTGGATAAAACCCAATTGGTCGTGTTGTATAATGCTTTTGATATGTTGTTGGATGTGATTAAGCAGTATTTTGTTGAGGATTTTTGCATCTAGGTTCATTAGAGAGATTGGTCTGTAATTTTCCTTTCTTGTGGAGTCTTTATTTGCCTTTGGTATTAGGGTAATGTTGGCATCATAGAATGAGTTAGGGAGTGTTCCTTCCATTTCTATTTTTTGGAAGAGTTTAAGCACGTTTGGTGTTAGTTCTTTTCTGAAAGTTTGGTAGAATAAAGCTGTGACGTCATCTGGACCTGGGGTCTTATGAGTTGGGGGGGTTTTGATTACTGAATCTATGTCTTTACTTGTAATTTGACTGTTGTATTCATCGATTTTTTCTTTCTTCATCGTAGGCTGCTTGTGCATTTCTAGGAATTTGTCCATTTCCTCTAATTTATCATTCCTGTTAGCATATAATTTTTCAAAATATCCCCTATGGTATTCTTTATTTCAGTGGGGTCAGTAGTGATATCCTTTTCATCACTCCTTTTTTTGTTTATTTGCATTTGCTCTCTCTTTTTCTTTGTTAATCTGGCTAAGGGTTTGTCAATTTTATTGATCTTCTCAAAGAACCATCTTCTGGTTTTATTTATTTTTTTCTAATGCTTTCATATTTTCTATTTCATTTAGCTCTACTTTGATCTTAGTTATTTCTTTATTTTCTGCTTCCTTTAGGATTCATTTGTTGTTTTCCTACCCTTTCAGGTGTGCAGATAATTCTTCAATTTTATCTGTTTCTTCTTTTTTAATATATATATATTTAGACCTATAAATTTCCCTCTCAGTACTGCTTTGTTGGCATCCCATAGGTGTTGATATGTTGTGTTGTCATATTCATTCAATTTGAGGTAGATATTGATTTCCTTTGAGATTTCCTCTTTGACCCACCTTTTTTCCAAGAGTGTGCTGTTTAATTAACATATCTTAATACTTAATCTTGTTCTCTGTCCCTTAGTGTTTTCCAATTTCATTCCATTGTGGTCAGAGAAGTTAACATTGTCCTAGAAGTGCTTGTTTGAACACTGAGGCAAGAAAAAAATATAAAAGGCATCTAAATTGGAATGGAAGAATTAAATATTTCACTATTTGCAGATGACATGATCCTACACTTAGAAAGCCCCAAAAAATCTACAACTAAGCTGCTAAATCTTGTAAAGGGGTTCAGTGATGTTGCAGGCTGTAAGATTAATGCTGAAAAATCAGTAGCATTTCTGTACACTAACAATGAACAATCTGAGGTGGAAATCAAGAAAAAAATACCATTTACAATAGTAATAAAAATAATCAAATACCTAGTAATAAATTTAAAGAAAGACATACAGGACTTATATGTGGAAAATTACACAACAGTGCTGATGGAAATCAAAGAAGACTTAAATAAATGGAAGAATATTCCCTGTTCATGGATAGGAAGACCAAATATCATCAAGATGTCTCTCCAACCAAAGCTAATCTACCGATTTAATGCAATCCCAATAAAAATTAACTCTGTATTTTTTAAGGAATTGGAAAAACTATCTACAAAATTTATTTGGAAAGGTAAGAAGCCCCAAATTGCAAAAGACATATTGAAAAAGAAAAATGAAGTTGCAGGTATCACACTACCTGACTTCAAAACATACTACAAAGCTACAGTTGTGAAAACTGCGTGGTATTGGCACAAGGATAGACACATTGACCAGTGGAACTGAATTGAGAGTTCTGATACAGATCCTCACATAAACATTCACCTGATATTTGACAAGGCCACCAAGGCCACTCCGTGGGGAGAGAATGTCCTCTTCAACAAGTGGTGTATGGGGAACTGGATATCCATATGGAAGAGACAGAGAGAGGATTGCCATCTCACACCCTAAAGAAAAATTAACTCAAGGTGGAACAAAGATCTAAGCATAAGAACCAAGACCATAAAAACCTTGGAGGATAATGTAGGGAAGCATCTACAGGACCTTATATTAGGAAATGGTTTCATGGACTTCACACCCAAAGCACGAGCAGCAAAAGAAAAAATAGATAATGGGATCTCCTCAAAATTAAAACCTTTTGCACCTCAAAGGATGTTATCAGGAAAATAAAAAGGCACCTTACCCAATGGGAGAAAATATTTGGCAACCATATATCTGATAGGAGCCTCATATCTTGCATATATAAAGAAATCCTACACCTTGAAAATAAAAAAAAACCTAACAACCCATTTAAAAATTGGGCAAGTGACCTGAAAAGACACTTCTCCTCAGAAGAAATACAAATGGCTAAAAGGCACATGAAAAAATTCTCGGCATCTCTAGTGATAAGGGAAATACAAATAAAAAACTACAATGAGATACCATCTTACACCCATCAGAATGGCGGCTATTAAAAAACCTGCAGACTATAAATGCTGGAGAGGTTGTGGAGGAATGGGTACCCTCATCCACTGCTGGTGGGATTGTGGATTGGTACACCACTGTGGAGGACATTATTGCGGTTCCTCAAAAAACTAAATATAGATCTTCCACATGATCCAGCAATTCCACTGCTGGGTATATACCCTGGCTGTTTTTAAAATGAATAAAATGGTCCCTTTTTAAAATATTGAACATTGTTCTAAGTTTTACAAATACTGGCATCTTGGAAAAATAACTTTCTGGAGACTATTTCAGTATTAATTTATTTAACATACATTCCTACTGATTTTATTATGTTTCAGCCTTTGATCTATAAGATTTGAAAATGTTAACTATTTCTCAGAACACTCCTCAACAATTCATTACATTATTATCTGCACTTTATAAAGAGGAAGTTGAGATTCAGAGAGTTTAACTTGTTAGGGTCATCATAAAGAAGATATCCAGGTGAGAGGAGGAAGTGCCTTAATAGAAAAATGTGAGATTCTGAGACAAAATGACTGGTCCAGACTTTTGGAAATTTCAAGAGAGAAATCTTTAGGTATTCCACCACCTTCTCTAAGTGGCTGGGGGGCTTCTTAATTTTGAAACAGACTTCAGGGCAAGGTGGATAGAAGTGTTCCCAGGACACAGTAAGTAAGCAGCTGATACTGTGGAAGGATAAATGTATGTGTATTAACCATTGTATCAACAGAGGACAGAATTTTCTACAGTTTTGTATGGTGTTTTTGTATCTTTTGGGTAAATAAGTTGAATGGGATTATGGGGTTATAGATTAAATGTATATTTAATTTTTTAATTAACTGTAAAACTTTTCTTCAAAACTGATTAGGATTTCCTGCAGTCCTTATGTCTGAAATATAGAGACTCTAGATAGTACTTGAAGCCATATGAAGAAATGAAAAACTTGAGGTAATAACAAACACATAGGTAAATTTGAAATAGAGTTTTATTGGCATTTTCTTGGTTTGCAACTCCTCTTTTTGTTTCCCCTATGATTTAAAAGACAAAATCATAAGATAAATAATTATAAAACAATGGTAACAGACATGCAATGTATAAAGATGTAATTTGTGACAGTAGTAATATAAAGGTGTGTTACATAAATGAGATAAGATGGCATCTGGGCAGTTGTCCTGTTTGTTGTTTACTTCTTCACAGCAGTCTGGGCCCATTAGAAAAACCTATAGGTGTCAAACTCAAATTTTTACACATCAAATTGTTTTTAAAAATATCCCCAGCAAGTAATTTTTAGCCATTAGTTGTTAACCTGCTTTGCAGACCTACCAAACTGGCTCAACATCTGCTCTTGGTTAGCAAGCTCCACACCAATTCAACCCTTGCTTCCTACCCAAGGCTCCTGTTATGCTGTCTCTGTAACATCATCTACACACTTAAGTACACACCTTCTTTCTTTTCTTTGATTCCCCAGGAATTTGGGAGTTTTTCTCTTGCCCTGTTTCCCCTCTGGTGGCTCTTTTCACACTCCTGGTCTCTGAAAATTTTCCTGTTTTGAGGGGCTTTCCCTCTCTTGCAGCTTACCAGGTGATATATTTTTGTTCCAATAAACAGCTTGTGTGTTAATTCCACTTAGTGGCTAAATCTTTACCTTAGTCAACTACAAAATATGTGAATCCACACTCATAACAAGGCAGTACAGAATGGTATAGGATCAGGGAGTTTGTATATTATTGAAATAAAATTGGTATCAATTTAAATTTGATTGTTATAGATTTAGGAATGAAAGTGCAAGCTCCATGGTAACCACATTGAGATTATCTAAAAACTATGCACCAAAGCATTCAAATGGTTCACTTCAATAAGGCAGTATTGGAGGGATTGAAGGACAAAAATTATATTTTCCAAAATACAAATAGCAAAATGCCAGATATAAATCCTGACTTTAAATGGAAATTGAACTTTCCAATGAAAAGGCAGACATTTGCAGAATGGATAAAGAAGCATGATCTAACTATTTGCTTTCTAAAAGAGATTTCATTTCAGATCTGAAGACAAAAACCGGTTGGAAGTAAAAGAATGAAAATAAAATTCCATGCAAATAATAACCAAAAGAGAGCTTGAGAGGCTAAACTAATATCTTAAGAAAGTCAGAGGGACTCTGGTAATGGCTTTACTCTAGAATCTTTTCCAAATAAAATGCAAACAATTGCCATGGAGATAGGCAGAAAGAACATCAGCAGTCATGGCAGGATCATTTTGTCAAAGACCAATTTAGCAAGGGACAGAGAACAAAGGCATAGGAGAAAAAGCGATGGCTGATACCACTGATGTGACTCTTCAACATAACATGCCAATGTTTGAAAACAACTTTGACTAAAACTCAATTGTTTAATTAACCATCAACTTAAAATGAATGATATTAATATTAAAATACAGATGGCAAAATAATTGCTTTTAACATCAAGATAACAAAACTTATATTGTATTTTGACTCCTCTAAAATGATTAAACAGTTGGTACTTTATAGAAAGAATATGGTAGAATCCAAAGCAAATTAGAGGTTCAATGTAATTCTTATCAAATTTCCAATGGCCTTTTTTTCCCTCAAATATAGAAAAGCCAATCATCAACTTCATATGGAATAAACAAAACAGTCTTGAAAATGAAGAACAAATTTGGAAGATTTACAGTTCCATACTTACAGAATTAATGGAAACAGTGTTATTCTAGCATAAAGACAGACACAGACTGATGGTATAGAATTAAGAAATCAGAAAGAAACCTTAAGAGCTTTTGAGAAGGGTGCAAAGTCCATTCAGTAAGGAAGGAATCATTTCTTCAAGAAAAGGTACTGGGACAACTAGATAGCCACAGGCAAAAATAATGAAGTTGGGCCCTTATCTCACACCAAATACCTCAAAATGGTTCAAGAGCCAAAATTATTAAAGTATTAGATGATACCTGTAGTAGTTTGGTGCTTTTGTGGACCTCAGAATAGCTTGTTCTTAAAGTTAATCCATTCCTGTGAATCTAAACCTATTGTAGCTAGAACCTTTCAAATAAAGTATTTCAATAAAGGGTCTTGATTAGAATTTGAGACCCAGATTAACCCTCCTACTGTAGTCCTTTATAAATGGTAAAACATGCAGAGACACATAGGAGCTCAGTGAAAAAAATGCCCAGAAGCTGAGAAAGAAGGCAGTGGGAGCCAGAATCTGAAATCAATGGAACATGGAAGCCAAGAGGAAGCCACTTTAGCCAGAAGCTGAAAGCAAGGAGTCCCAAAGGAGAGGGAAAAGACAAGCAGATGCTGCCACATGACTAATAACCCACTGTGCAGCTGGGAAGAAAACATCTGATGAGGCCTTCATTTGTAAACTCTCACAACCTCATAACTGTAAACTCTTGCCTTAATGAAATCACATTATAAAAGATAACCCATTGCTGGTATATTACCTTGCCTTGGAAGCCTTTAGCAAAGTAAAACAATAACATAAGGGCAAATCTTCATGACCCTGGATTTGGCAAAGGATTCTTAGACATGACACAAAAAACACAAGCAACACAAAAAATATATATAATGGACTTCATCAAAATAAACTTCTGTACATCAAGGGACATGATAAAATTTTGATTCATGCCTCAACATGGATGAAACTTGAAAATTCTATGCTAAGTAAAATAAGCCAGATAAAAAAGGATCATTATTGTATGATTGCACTTATATTAAGTACATAAAATAGTCAATTTCATAGAGAGAAAATAGTTTCTCAGAGGTCAAGGAAGTAGGCAATGGGAGTTATTCCTTAAGGAGTACAGAGTTTCTGTTTGGGGTGATTAAAATATTTTGTTAACAGTGGTGGTGGTAGCATAAAATTGTGAATGTAATTAATGCCACTGAATTTTACAATTAAAATGGTTAAAATGAAAAATGTTGTGATATATAGCCATGGTATTTTTAAATCTTAAACCCAATGTCTTATTATACCTCCAAAAAAACTGCACACAAATGTTTATAGCTTTCTGTAAAATCACCAAAAATTAGAAACAATCTAAATGTCCTTGAACTGATGATTGTATAGAGAGATATAGTATATCTATACCATGGAGTACTCAGCAGTAAAAAGGAATGAAAAGTCTTGATACACCCAACAACATGAATGAATCTCTAATGTAGTACACTGAGTAACAGATGTGGGGTCCAAAAGGCGACCTACATATCTATATTTGAATTTGAGTGACATTTTCTGGAAGAGACAAAACTCTGGGGACAGAAAATAGATAAATATGTTGCCAGAGTTAGGGTGAGGGGGCAGATGTTGACTACAAAAGGGAACAGGACTATTTTGGGAGGGGATGGAACTATTCTATATGTTGATCATGGTGGTTACACAACAGTATGTGTTTGTTAAAACTCATAGAAATGTATGCTAATGAGTGAATTTTAGTATATATAAACTGTACCTCAGTCAATAAACCTGACAGAAAATAATTTAAATATAATTTTTCATAAAGAAATCTCAAGGGGAGGAGGCTATAAAGACAGAATGAGTTTGGCTCCATGTATGATGGTTTCGACAGGGTGAAGCATGCATGGGTTGGGGAAATGCTAGTTACAATGATGTTGTCTATAGTTTTGTTTTTCACAATGTCCATTAACATTTTATTTTGTATAGAAGCACACAAATGCCTATTAAGTACAAAAAAAGATGCTCTTATTCATTGATGATCAAAGAAATGCAAATAAAAACCATAATGATATTCAAATTCACACCCTCAAAGATGATTATTAAGTTTTTAAAAAGTAAAAAAAAAATGTTTGCAATGAGGAGATCTTGGAAGCCACATACATTGTTGGTGGGAATGAAAAATGGTACAGCTGCTATGGAAAAGTTTGGCAGCTACTCTGAAAGTAGACCATAAAACAACCCACTTAACCCACACTTAGATATATACACAAAATAATTGAAACAAGCAGATTTTTGTATAATGTTGTATATCACAACATTATTAACAATAGCCAAAAGATTAACCTGCCCAAGTTTCCATCTAAAGATGAATTGATAAAAAATGATTACATACATGCAATGAAATATAATTCAGCCAAAATAAGGAATGAAGTCCATTCCTTTTTTGGCTGAATTATAAATGCAACAGCATGGGTGAACCTTGAAGACATCATGGTCAGTGAAGTAAGCTAGATACAAAAGGACAAATATTGTATGATTTCACTCATATGAAATACCTAGAAAAAGCCAATTTAGAGACAGAACATAGATTACAGATTGCCAGGAGCCAGTGGATGGGGAAGGTTAGCAATGGGAGCTTTTGCTTAAAAGATGCAGAGTTTCTGATTGGGGTGACAATAAAGTTTTTGTAATGTTTGGTGGTGACAGCAGCACAATATGTGAATGTAATTAATACCACTTGTATTAGTCAGCCAAAGGGGTAGCTTCACAATATACCAATAATTGGTTGGTTTTTATAAAGGGTATTTATTTGGGGTAGATGCTTACAGTTACCAGGCCACAAAGCATAAGTTCTTCCCTCAAAAAAGTCCATTGGCACATGTTGGAACAAGAGAGCTGCTGACATTTGCCAGGGTTCAGGCTTCTTGGTTTCCTGGGGTTGCATTTCTCTCCAGGCTTAGTTTTCTGTTTCCTCCACAATGTCAGCTGTAGACTATCAGGTGAATGACTCACTTTTCTACTCCTGGGGCATTCTCTCCAACATCAGAACTGCTTCTCAAAAACTGCTTTTTAAATCTGCTCCCACTGCCTTTGGTCTTGCCTTTTATACTTGAGACTGCACCCACCAAGTTTGGGGCTCAGTGCCCTACTGAAGTGTCCCAGTCAACTCCCTAATCATAACCCAATCATGCCCAGATGAACAGATCAGTTTACAAGGAAAACAGTTGTAAATTCATCTGAAAATTCATGACATTTATTGGAATAGTAATGTAAACATAAAACCCAAAGAAGACAACATGTAAATATTTGACATTTCAAATATATTTCATCCTAATTTATCTACTTAATTTATGTGTGTGATTTATGAAATGCTCCATATTTTTCTGCTGTACCTTTGTACAAGTTGTGAAACAAAGAAGAAAAGATTTTAATCATGAGTGCAAAGTCATTTTTTAAAATATGTTGTGTGCCAAGTTTTATTTTCTTTGCTAATGATAAACTGGAAGAGTGGCAGTGCCCAGATTCATCACAGTACATATACTCAGGAAGACTAGGCCATCATTAATTAAATTTGTAAGAGCAAAAAATGGGTGCAGTGGCTCTGCAGCCGAAAATTTGGTGAACATAAAGATAAGGAATCCATCCCTAATGTTACAATAAGAAATATTTCTAATATTCATATCCAGGAAATTCCCTCTAGTTCAACCTGAGAGTGTACTGCTGGCTAGGTAGGACTCTCCTCTTATTAAACCTATAATCCAGAAGCCACATTCTGAAGATAGAATTTTCTGTTGTTGAGGAAAAGATTCTTTGTAAATGCCCAAAGCCCATTCTTTGCCTGGTCTCATGTCTACCTCCCAGTAATGCAGACAGAGTTGAAGCAAGGGATGTCTAGGATACAAATTGCTTGAAATCTCTCAGCACACTCTTCCCTATTCTGTTTGTAAACCCACACATTCTCCTCTTATCAACAGAAATGATGATGAAGTTGTTATCTTTGTCAGCATCCATGACAATTTGTTCAACAAATATTGGCCCAATCTTCATTTCTACCAATTAGGTAATGAAGATAAAATATAAATACAAATAAAAATGTGAAAGAATCATGACCATGAAATACTGATAACAGAAATGCTCATTGGAATGATGGACAGGATGCAACATTCTGTTTTAATTTGAGTTGATAGAAGAGTATAGAATGGGATGTCCAATAGGGAAGCCTATAGACAAGGACATCAATACCTAATATGGGGCTTTTCTGAATTAAAATGTGCAGAAATTGTAAGATGTCCTTGGATTTTGAAGATCTAATAAAGAGAGATTTTAAACTTATTTTCATTAAAAAAACATAAAAAATTGATCACATGTTGACATAGGCTACATGTTGATAGAATTTTGGATATCACCTGTTCTTTTAAACTCATTTATGTTGCTTCTCAAAATTTTGTAATTACATGAGTGGGTCACACTATATTTGGCTGGAACATCATTGGTCTAGACTTAGAGATACTTCAACTCTCTAAACAGTTCCAAATCAACTGGTAAAAATCACATCAGCGTATTAGAAGTTGAAGAAGTCACTAGTGGAAACTCAATTCAACTCTGAGTTGTAGCCCATAATATGATTCAATTATGGAAAATTACAAATAATTATTTCTCCTACCTGAGTTTTGAAATCTAGGTTTTGCCTACTGCTCTTGGAGCAGAGAGTCCAACTATCCCTAAAGGCATATATTGAATCTAGCTGTGAGTTGGCAAAAGTAATAATTTTCTCCATTCCCCAGTCTTTGTTTCTCATATCTGAGCTTCAAAGAAATCTGAGAAGTAGTATAAAAATTACATAAGTTTGGACTTACCTCTTCTCAACTTGTTTCTCCTCTGGTGACCAGCAGCTTCCACTGACAGCTCTGTGCTGGATGGGACTTTTATAAAGAGGGTACCTCCTCCCACCTTCTTCACATCCAGCTGCTCCTCTTTAATTCAATAAGGTTTTGAATTAGTTCTGGCAGAAAGGAGAATTTTTCTGAAAATATAGAGAGGTTACCACAAGCAAAGGAAATCATTTTATCATGAGAGTGTTTTCTTCCTATTAATATAACAAAAATATTGCAATATTTTCATTCTAGGTAAGATATTGAACATTATGTATGCTGATAAGATTTATAATTAGGACAGAAAATTTAATACTAAATATTTGGCATCCATATTAATTTTTATGAAATGAATTCAGGAAATTTCAAACAACTTTTGCTTGCAAAAGTAAAACTTCATGTTTAGATCAAGGAAATTAATTAAACCAATTCCGAAGTCCTTCACAAAATGACTATCACTAGTACACAATCACTTCTTCAAAAGGACTTTTTCTCTAATTGCTAAGATCCAGGTTTAGAAGTTTGATAAATCAATCCTCATATTCTCTCTCTCTCTCTCTTTTTTTTCTTTCAATTGGACAAATTTTAATGAATAAGAAAACAACATTTAAAATATTCCCTAACAAAATGGAATTAGAAACAAAAGACATATGCATTTTAGAGAACTTTTCACTGTGCTGAAAACAAAATATCTCTACCACTAATAAAATGCACTAATTCATAAAATGTTAACAGAATTCTCAATTTAACATTTTCAAAGATAATATTAAGGTCAAGAATGTCACATCTATGGTAGCACATTTAGAAGAGCATTATAAATCTGATGTCCATCCTTATGAAGCCTACAAATTTGACAATGCTCAATAAAAGCTTGTAGAATTACATCCAATAGTTTTTTTTTTGTCAGTTTCAGCATCAAATGTTAAAGGTGTTTCTTATACACTTACAATTCCCTTTGTCTGACATGTTTTAAAAATGCTATATTTCCTTTTTTAAACATGTCTTTTCTCTTCAAAAAAGATCCATATGGTTTTAGATGACTCATAGGTGATCAGGATTGAGAAATAACCCATTGTGAACCCATGGCTGACAAGTAAATCTTGTATGTTTAGATGACTTCTCTCTCAAAAACTCTAAGGATGAATTATTCTGTGAGATGCCATGATATGTAGTTACTGTAAAACTGTGACTTTTCTGCCATGTTGGGAAACATTGGAAATGCCTATTCCTAAACACTGCATTCTGTTGGAATTGTGCTTCCCCTCACATTCCCTCCCCATCTGGAGTAGACATATTAATATAAAAGACCCTTCTTGCTTTGTGGTAAGTGCAGACCTCTAGCCTCAGAAGAATCAACTTCCCATTTGAGCACAAAGGATGAGGATTCTAGGCCATGACAAGGCTCAGATCTACCACCATGGAAGAACACCTTAATAAAAGCTCATTTAGTCACTTAGCTGGACTTGTCTGAGTCCTTCTTTAGTCTGATGTATCCCTTTCTGTTTGGTGGGAAGCTATAGCTCCCTGCTATACTCAAAACATTGGCATAGATTTGCTTATCAAACCCAATTTGAGGTATTTAATTATTTCATTATTTACATAGATTACATTATTCCTACAGGACACACTAGAGCAGGAATAAGAAAACATTTTCCATAAAGGCTCAGATAGTAAATATTTCAGGCCTTGTGGATTTTATGGTATTTTAAAAAGCAAACATCCATCATAGGTGGAAGCAATCACAGACAATATGGAAAAGAATTGGTGGGGCTGCATTAGAATAAATGTATAATTGTAAAAAATAGTAAAAGCAGGTGGATTTGGAGTATGGGCCAAAGCTTGCTCACCTATGCTCCAGAAAAGAGCAGAATTTCTGTAATGGAAAGGTTTTGCAGCTGTGATATTTAATTTTGTATCATCCCAATAACCACATATTATTAAGACCTTGAAATGTGACTAATGCTCCAGGTAGAAATAATATTTTGGATATATCAGGTTGTATATGGCACATAATTAAAATTACTTTTACTTGTTTTTATTTTTTTATACTTTAATGTGCCTAGTACAAAAACGAAAACTACATAGAAGCCTTGCATTTATTTCTATTGGAAATTGCTGCAAATTGTGTGAAAAAATTTTTGCTAAACTTAAATCCTTAAACTTCTCAGAGCTACCATGGGTTAACTGAACCTGGGGCCTCCCATGTGGTAAACTAGAGCTCTACCAATTGGGCCACAGCTGTTTCCCTTGAATTGATTCTTGTATAGGGGGTGTGATAGGGGTCCTTTTTTATTCCTTTGGTTATAGATATCCAGTTCTTCCAACACCATTTGTGAAGAGACAGTTTTTTGCCATTAACATTTGTGAAAATACAGTTTTTTTTGCCATTAGCATTGACTTGGTAGGCTTGTCAAAAACCAGTTGTTTGTATAGGTGAGAGTTTATTTCTGGGTTCTCAAGTCTATTCCACTGATTGATTTGTCTATCTTTATGCTAGTACCATGTTGTTTTGACCAATGTAGCTCTGTAATAGTTTTCAAGTTCAGACAATGAAATTCCTCCTATGATGCTCTTCATTTTTAGAAAGCTTTTGGCTGTTCAGGTGTACTTACCCTTTCAGATGAATTTGGTAATTGCCTTCTCTAATTCTGTAAAGTGATCTGTTGGGATTTTGATTGGTATCACATTGAGTCTATAAATCAGTTTGGGTAAGAGTGACATATTCACTATATTTTTTCTTCCAATTCATGAACATGGAATGTCTTTCCATTTATTTAGGTCTTTTAAATTTTCTTTTAGCATTGTTTTGTCATTTTCTGCATATAGGTCCTGTACTTCTTTGGTTAAATTAACTCCTAGGTATTTGAGTCTTTTTATTGCTATTGAAAATGGCATTTATCCCGTTTTCCTCCTCAGATTGTTCAGTACTAGTGTACAAAAGTATTACTGATTTTTGCATATTGATCTTGTATCCTGCCACTTTGTTGAACTCATTTACTAGGCCAAGTAGATTTGTCATGGATATTTCAGGATTTTCTAAGTACAGGATCATGTCATCCACAAACAGTAAGAGTTTTACTTCCTCTTTTCCTATTTGGATGCCTTTAAAATTTTTCTTGTCTGATTGCCCTAGCTAGAACTTCTAGTACAATATCAGATAACAATGGTGACAGTGGGCACCTTTGTCTTATTCCCAATCTTAGAGGGAAAGCTTTCAACCTTTCCCCATTGAGTATGATGTTGGCTGTGGGTTTTTAATATATGCCTTTTATCATATTGAGGAATTTTCCTTCTATTCCTATATTTTGAAGTGTTTTTATCAAAAAAGGATGCTGGATTTTGTTGAATGGCTTTTCTGCATTGATTGAGATGACCATGTGTCTTTTTTTCCTTCAATTGGTTAATGTGGTATATTACATTGATTGATATTTATTCTTCCAATTCATGAACATGGAATGTCTTTCCATTTATTTAGGTCTTTTAAAATTTCTTTTAGCATTGTTTTGTCATTTTCTGCATATAGGTTTCTGCATTGATTGAGATGACCATGT